>JALIGW010000001.1:96394333-96654333 GCA_023053685.1 Diadophis punctatus similis
AAAATGGCAGCATCCGGGTGGGCGGGCGGAGCCTTGCGCTGCCACCGCTACCGGTACTTTGAACCACCAGCGCCATTTCACCCCTGGGGGTAACTGATACAACAGTGCAACTTTCAAATGGGAATGCAGACACTTGCTTGTGCAGGGAATGATCTGAACTGGGCAATCAAAATAGATGCACTTCCAGCAGGGATGGATTATTTGCCAAAAAACCAAATATGTTGTTGACAGAAAATAAGCTTTTAAATATTTCCTGCATTTTGAAATCAAACGTTCAGGCAGGGTGAATAAGGATCTTATGCAAGAGACTGTAGAGTGCAGAAACAACTTGGTAAATAGAGAATCAATTAACGTAGGGGATTGGAAGTCAGTTCTTAAACTTTGCTGGTCAGATGAGGACACAGTAACTGTGAAATAGACAAGTACCGTCAAGAAACAGAAATCAACATTGCTTGGATTTCCCCCAACAACTCAGAAGCTCAGCTCGATAATGAGCACTTCAGCTGCTCTTATCAACTAAGAGCATTTTCGAGTGCTTTATTCTATCAGGAGGGGTAGATTTTAATTCTTTCCAGACTGAGAGCTATAGCTCATTTAGAAAATCTAACTGTGGTGGGTGGCGCATACTTTAGATCAGGGGTCCCCAAACCTGGCAACTTTAAGACTTGTGGACTTTAACTCCCAGAATTGGAGAATTCTGGGAGTTGAAGTCCACACGTCTTAAAGTTGCCAATTTGAAGACCTCTGCTTTAGATTGTGACTGGCCAAGGAAGAGAATTATGCATCTATTGTGCCACCAAAAGTTACAGAATATTTCTACAAAGAAGTAATGTACTTTAAAATATTACAATCTATTAGTTTGATTGTATTAACTAATGGAATTTGAGTCATGTTAACATGCAATGTTTTCAACCCACTTAAAAAAGGCGTGCCTCCCATTATCCTTGGAGTCCTACTAAAAGTCAAAAATGTATCTGCCACCCGGCACAGCAAGACTGTGTACGATTGCAAATAAAGAAATAAGAAATATGGTAGAAGTCAGAAAATTGCAATTCTCCACCTTCTGTTTTGTATAGAATTCACTCTTTAGGCAAAGATTTGTGTGAACGTGGATATGGAATCATTGCTGGGCTATCAGCAGGTCTTTGACATCTAAAACAAACAGCAGATCAGAATTTATATTTGAATCACGACTGAGAATCAAACTAGAAATAGTGGTCAGGGCCAAAAGCAGAAAGGAAACAGAGATGCACTAAAACTTGGATGATTTATTCCTCATACAAGGTTTTGAATTAGGGGTCCCAAACTTGGCAACTTTTAAGACTTGTGGACTTCAATTATTTATGCCTCTTATCCTTATTGTAAGGATAAGAGGCAGGAATAATATTAGAGGCAGATAGATAAAATGAAGATCTATGTCATGTTTCTTCGGCTGTCAGAAAGCCCATAGATCATATCAGATGAACTCTGAAACTGGCTTAGGTGGAAACACCATGCAGGGATCCCCTTCTAGGCAGAAGGTTGTCTCTCAGGGATGAACTTGTCGGTCTATTCTTCTGGATTAATCACATCTGCTGTTTTGAAAAAAATAGATTCCCAGCAGCTGGCACATGCCTCAGACATTCCATCATACATGGATAAAGAAGTCCACCTAACCATACCAGTCAACTCCCTGCTCTGGGTGGCTAAACTTGGGATCAAAGATCTGAGATCTTGATAGGCTGAACTAATTCACGAAGAATCTGGAAGAAACCCTGACATTATGCTATGCGGATTGTCATGTCCCCAAAAAGCAAAGGCAGGAGAAATAAGATTCAAGGCATCAAGTACAAACACTTAACTAATGCTTACAGTCTGTATGCATTTACCACCTTTAAAAAAAAAGACGAGGGAGGAACTATGCACATAGGAAAAACTGTACACCTCACCTTTTTTCTACAATTCCACTTACAAAGGTGGAGAGGTAAATAGAAATAAAGAATATATACAAGATGCTTTTTAGCACAAAAGACTGTTTTAAAGAATATCAACCGAAGGCTTATATGTCTTGTATATCATGGCACATGGCAAGGCCACATATCTTAGAGGTGGAAGATTTTTTTTAAAGAAACAGGATCAATTATTGCTGTGATGGCGAATCTGTGGCACGGGTGCCACAGATGGCATGCGGAGCCATATCTGAGGGCACGCGAGGCTTTACCCTATGTCAGCTCCAGCGCGCATATGTGCGCTGGCCAGCTGATTTTTGGCCTTCTGGAGGGCGGGGGTAAGCTGTTTTCACCCTCTCCAGACTCCAGGAAAGCCTCTGGAGTCTGTGGATGGCGAAAAACGGTCCAACCGGAAGTTTACTTCCGGTTGGTCCGTTGGGCCGTTTTTCACCCTCCCCAGGCTTCAGGCTTTCCTGAAGCCTGGGGAGGGCGACAAACGGCCCAATGGGCCTATCGGAAGTCCGGAGGCTTCAGTGGGGCCTGTGCTCATGTGCAGGGGGGGCAGCCCAGGGGTATGTGTGCGCATGAGTGGGGGGAGGGCATTGCATTATGGGTGTGGGCACACATGCATGCACTATTGCATATGCACGCACCCTTTTTGCACCCAAGCAAAAAAAGGTTCGCCATCACTGAACTATTGCATCAAAGATTGCACAATAGTTTGAGGCTAATCAAAAGAATAAATATGATGTGGAGAAAAGGTGAACCCACGTTACACGAACACCTGATGAAGATGAGTGAATAGAGCATGTGTGTAGCTTGTTTCTACGGAGATAAGGTCATCTTTCAAAGTTTCAGAGGTTGCTCCTAGGCTCATTCTGGAGATGGTGAGATTTAAATATGGGATTTTCAACAAACCAAATAACAAACCTGTGCTACCTTCATGGGTGGAACATTAATAATGGTACTATAAGCATACCATAATTTAGATCACAATTAAAATAAACACCATTAATGCATAAGAGAATTCAACGAATATGTTCCTAGAATGCAGCAAGAGCAAATATAAAAATGAGTCATACAAATGGGAATTCAGCATATTTTGTTTCTTGCTTATTAAGAGGTGCACCCGTGCAGTTTTTACTTAAAGCAGTTTATTTGGTAATCAAATGGCTCAGAAGTGCAGCATATCCTCTGCGTATTATTATTATTTTTCCCCACACAAAGCGAAAGTTTGGAAGAATAGTGGAATGGGATCCATCCAAGCATTAATTGCTCCTTGGAAGCTCCTTTAAAACAATTCATCAGGAATTATTCAGGATCCAGAATTGAATCAGGAAATCTGCATTCATACTGCTTAGCAGTAATATCAGGAGTCTGTTGTGGAGAAAGGAGTCTAAATGACAAGATGGTTGACCACAACCATGGGACTAAAACCGCCATCTTAACTTTTTTTTTTACCCTTATCAACCCTGCTGATGCATCTGAATACTACAAAACCAACAATGTTTGTTGGACTTCTTGTATAGAAGCAAGCATATTTATCTATCCTCGAGCATATGTTGTATAGTTATTTTTATCAGAAAGCTTTAGATTTCGGGTACGTATGAATCAGGTATAGTTTATCAGATTCCTAACTTGACTTGATTCAGCCTGCTTTTTCAGAAACACTTTTCTAAAAATAAGATGACTGCAAGATTGCACAAAGAATTTCCCCGCATTTTATTTGTAAAGGAAGTAGTAGGCCTAGTTTAGCTGTGAATAAATCATAGCTCCTGGCTTATACATTTGGCAGACATTCAGAAACTCTCTGGATTGCTTATCATGCGTGGGGTTAATGCCAAAATTTTTAAACAGTTATCGTGCACATTTTCCCTTCCTTTCTTAGCCAATTACAGACAACGTAGCCTGTGCTCTGTTTAAACTTAGCTGCATCATATCCAATGTGCTCAGATTCCACAAGATGATCCCAGGCCACATTTATAATGTCACTTCATCCAATAAATCTCTGGGCCTTTTAAAAGCAATTCCTATAAACTACCTTTTGGGAAAGAGGCCCTAGAATATGATCTGTCTTATCTAACCCAGAATAGAAGCAGTCACTCCTTAAAAATAGGCAGAGCCCCTAGCAATATGCTTTAGTCAGTTATGTTGGGGTTAATTTTTCAAGTGCTGCATCTAAAATATTTAGATTTTATTTTGTTGGCAGCTTCTTTTTAGCTATATTTGCCTCAGCTGTTCAATAGCATATATACCTTTATTGTTCATATATATTTTTGTGCGCTGCCAATTAGAAAGTTAATCACCTCTATAAAGTAATTTATGGATATGGTTTAGTGTATACTGTAGAAAACTTTTGAAACGTGTCTCAATCATTCTTGAGACTGTGCATTTGTGTAAGATTACAGGGACAAATCTAAAATAATGTAGGGTACAAATTTTTAGGGATTATTTCTCTCTCCAAATTTTCATTTCAAATTTACACCCTGAAAATATACCAGTATATTTTAATTATTTCCATTGTGGTATTCTCTTGAAAGTTCCTATTTTATATTATAAAATTTGATCTTTGGACTTTTTCCTACTAGAATCTTTCCTACTACAGCCTAGCTGCCTGTCTTCTGTGTGCAATTGAATTTTTAATGTGAAGAGAAATTCTGTAGAGCAATCGATTGTGCAAAATAGTCTTCTACCCAAGAATCTTATTTTGACAAAAAACACATGAAATTAAGTCTTGAACAGAGGTGGGTTCCTCCTGGTTCGCCCGAACCAGTAGCGACCTGCTGGTGATGTCATGATGACACAGGGGTGGGTTCTAACTTACCTCACTGCCAGTTTGCTTCCTCCCACGCTGCATGCACAGTGGCAAAAAATCCAATTTTTTTTAAAAAAGCCAAAAACAAGATGGCGACTGCATGCACAGTGCCGGAAACTCAGCTTCTGTGCATGTGCAGAAGAAAAAAAACCCAGAACCCCCCCCAAAAAAATTTGAAAAAAAAATTTGAAAAAAAAGATGGCTGCGCCCACGGACTGGCACCGACCGAAGTGCTTCCGTGACATCATTGTGACGTCACCAGCGGGTCGCTACCGGTTCGAGCTAACCGATCCAAACCGGGAGGAACCCACCTCTGTGATGACATCATGGAACTGGTTCGGTCAGTGCCAGTCCGTGGGCGCTGCAATCTTTTTTTTAATTTGTTTTTTTAAAGATTTTTTTTTGGAATTTTTTTCCAGGTTTTTTTTTTTCTCCACATGAGCAGAAGCCGAGTTTCTGGCACTGTGCATGCGGTCACTATCTTGTTTTTGGCTTTTTTTTTTATTTTGAAATTTTTTGGATTTTTTGCCATTGCGCATGCGCGCGAGGCGTGCCCACGTGACACAGGAGGAAGCGAACCGGCAGCGAAGTAAGTTAGAACCCACCCCTGGTCTTGAGTATATGTCCTAAAAGCTGAGATTGCGATGGATAAAATCCTTTTCCGAGGGTTAATTGTTCCAATCAGAAAAAGGACAGGACTAGGATATCATTTCTGGCTTAAACAGCTGATCAACAAGGCTTTTCATTTAGCGAATGACTATATTTGAGGCACTCCTTTTTGGATCAGGCCAATTGTTTCTACAATGCATTGCAAAACATGACATTTCAAAAAAGAACATCAAAGATACAGGAGTATTATGATTGTGCAGAAAATGACAATATTTCCACATGTATTTATTGAGAAATACTAAAGATATACACATTTTGTACAAGCTTTCAATATTAATTTACAATTTTTTAAATAATATTATCCCTAGATAAAATCATGATATACATTACACAGGTCCTTGGCTTTAAAAGTTCCATAAGGCTGCTATTGCTGGGCATTTAAATGCAATATTGGCTCATGTCAGTTATGCTTCACGCTAAAGTACTAAATACCACATTGATTCAAGCATTTAAATGTGGCTGCAACCCTTCCCCCCACAATCCAAAATGAAAATCACATCTAAAATCGAAATGGACACAGCCCCATATTTTTTCAACATACAGAAAGATTGGGTTCTATTGCTCAACCTATTTGAACAAATTTACTTTGAATTGCAACTCTTTTTGAATTTATGTTTGGTTTATAATATTTGAGTTGGTCCTAATTAAGATGTTACCCTATTAGACTTTGCCAACGTATTTTACTTATTTAAATCTGCTCCAATTGCTACCATTATTTGGGATGTATGACTAAAAAAATCATCCAACTATTAAAAATGATCTGTACAGGGACAAAATAAATTCTCTCCACACAACTGGAAGCAGACAATGGAAAGCCATGGATAGGTCTGTCACAGCAAGGAACAGTTGATGCACTGACTATGCCAAAAGCTAATGAATAGGGGAGAAAGAACGAATATTATTTATTTAATAGATTTGTATGCTGCCCAACTCCCAAGGGACTCTGGGCAGCTAACAACATATCGAATACACAATCTAAAAAAAAGTTAAAAACAATTAAAAACCCATTAAAAACACATACATGCTACTTTCATTGGGCCGGAACTTATCCCTGAGGATAAATTCCCATCAGGTCCCACGCCTGACGGAAGAGCCAGGTCTTCACTGCCTTAAGGAAGACCAGTAGGGTGGAGGCGGTTCAGATCTCCGGGGGTAGCTGGTTCCAGAGGGACGGCGCTGCCAGAGAGAATATTAAGTCCTAAAGGAAGAGAATGTGTGGAAAAATGTAGAAAACTGTCTATATACTTAATTTTTCCATTTCACTATAGTAGTTTATTGATTTGAACCCTCTATTCATTATTACTTTGTACTTCTCTTAAACTAAATTGTGCTGTTCCTCTATCTCAAGCCCTATATTTAAAGTGCTTCATCTTTAAGTGCCATTTCTGTTCAAATTGGTACAGCAATTGCAAAGCAGAATCTTCAGAATATATTGTTTTAAGTGCACAACTATTTAACAAACATCGTGTATATGTTCATATGCACACAGGTAGATGTGAGAGAAAAAAGCTATAAAAATACCAATGGTAATCCAAATTATTATTTAAAAAAAAAATCTAGAATAACATTCCCTTACTTGTTCTGCAATTATTTTGACAATTTCTCAAATGCCAAAATCAGGTCAATTTAATTCGCCTCAAATTTTAATTCAGCAGCAATGTCCTGTTTTCTCCATTATCATTTTTAAAGGAATCACTTAAAAGGTCAGTATTTGACACAGCTTATTTCTGCATCTAAAAGTTTGGCAATTCTTGAATGGGATTTCATAATTTTTTGTCAAAACATTAATGGATACAATAATAATGGAGCAATGTTTAGCAAACTCAAATGTAAAGCAAAATAAACAAAGGTGATTTTGTCAATTGAAAACATTGCAATATCTCAACTCTACATCATTGCCAAATAAACTTGAACTGTAGTGTCATTCTGTCATTTTGATAAAAAAACTTGCATTTATATTTTTATAGAATATCTTGAAACTATTGAGGAACACCTTTATAAGAAGTTTAATTAGATTAAAAATACACATTGTTCAATGATTCATAGGTATTTTTTTTATTATAATCCAAGATCTGGGATAAGGGCTTATGAATGTTCACCTTAAGTAAGTAAAATATGTGAGAAGTATAAAATTGGTTGGATGGCTTGCAGACTTTATGAATATTTTATGGACATTTTTAACCTATTTATTTCTAAATATCCAAAGATGACCCAAAAACATTTCTATATTGACAAGTTGATACAATAATTTCCACTGGGCCTTTGGGCAAATAAAACAAGTTTAAAATAACAAGTTTGAAAAAAATAAAATGTTTGCTGCATTAAAAACAATCACAAGTGAAATTGTGAGAAACACCATCTTTAAGCTCTTCTAAACTAGAATGAACTTTATTAACGTGGAGGATAGCACAGAAAAGAAATTCACTTCAACTTATAAGTATTTTTATATTCATACTGTAGACCAATTCATATCTGAACACTATTATTTTGTGCATTCCCAAGATATGTTATGTATCTCAGTCTTAGTACTCATCAAAGGATCTTACCTCTGAAACAATGAACATTTCATTCCCGAGTGCATTTTGTTTTCTGTAAGGCAAAAATGGCACCTGTGTTTTTCCATTATTAACTCTCTGAATTTTGCAAGGATTTTCACTCGGCCAATAATGGTACAGGTAGACTTAGCTTACCAGCTCCTTGCAGTGACTGCTCAATGTTATGACAGCCTGAGAAGAGATTTATGACTTGTTCTTCATATTTGCGGCTGTTGCAGCATTCCCGCCATTACTAGAGTGCAATTTGGGCACTTGGCAACAGGTGTACATTTGCAACGGTCATGTGATCACTATTTGTGGCTTTCACAGCTGGCTTTTAACAAATCAATGGGGAAGCTGGCTGATAGCTGAAAGTTGCAGTCGTCGCACGTAATGGTTGTGGGGACTTGCTTAATGACAGCAGTTCATTTGTTAAGTTGGGCACAATCACCTGAGGTTTCACTCTACAACCAAGCTGCTTAGATTCAGAGCTGCCACCAGACCTAGTTGTGATTGGTAAATAAGAACTACCTGCATACTGTAGAGATCCACTGTCCCATCACACAAATGGTTACAGAAAAATGTGGTAACAAAGGGCCACTTCTCAGTTTTATCTTCCTTCATTTTCTTATCTATGTTCAAGGTGTTTCAGATTTTTTAAACTCTTGTGGTCATGTTTTTTAGTTTGATTTGCTATCACAGCTAATTAATTGTTAAGCCCATTCTCTTTGTCAACTGGTAACTGCCCTTCAGCCACGTATTTATTTATTTATTTATTTATTTATTTATTTATTTATTTATTTATTTATTTATTTATTTATTCATTCATTTATTTATTTGTCAAACATGTATAGGATAGTAGTAGTTTGTATAAACATAAGTAAAAAGTAACGATAAAAGAGGACAATAGGACAGTAGGACAGGGACGGTAGGCACAGTGGTGCGCTTATGCACGCCCCTTACAGACCTCTTAGAAACGGGGAGAGGTCAACTGTAGACAGTCTAAGGTTAAAGTTTTTGGGGTTTGGGGAAGAAACCACAGAGTCAGGTAGTGCATTCCAGGCATTGATCACTCTATTGCTGAAGTCATATTTTCTGCAGTTGAGTTTGGAGCGGTTTACATTTAGTTTGAATCTATTATGTGCTCGTATATTGCTGCGGTTGAAGCTGAACTGCAACAGCCATTAATTATATAAAGAGGCTGCTACCCTGTTCTTAAATACTACCCAGTCTCATTCCTTTCCTCCCCTTCCACAAGGCTTACCCACAAATCATACATCACTAGAAAAATCACAGAATCATTGAATTGAAATGAACAACTTGTGGCAACTAGACAGGAGAGAATCCAGCCCCAAGAAAGGTGTACAAGGCAGTTAAGAGGAAAATATCACAAAATGGACTTTAAAAATAAAAGAGGTACAGGTACTCCTCGACTTACGACCACAAGAGCCCACAATTTCTGTTGCTGAGACATTTGTTAAGTAAGCATTGCCGTATTTTATGACCTTTCTTGCCACAGTTAAGTGAATCACTGCAGTTGTTAAGGTAGTAACACGGTCATTAAGTGAATCTGGCTTCCCCATTGACCTTTCTTGTCAGAAGGTTGCAAAAGGGGCTCATATGACCCCGGGATACTGCAACCATCATAAATATAAGTCATTTGTCAAGCATCTGAATTTTGATCATGTGATCATGGGGAGGCTGCAACAGTCGTTAAGTATGAAAAACAGTCATAAGTCACTTTTTTTCAGTGCCACTGTAACTTTGAACGGTCACTAAATGAACTGTTGCAAGTCAAGGACAGCCTGTGAGACAGAGCTTTAAAATAAACACAGTGGAATTGCAACCACCCATCCATCTCATGTTAGACGTTCTTAGAAGTTAGAAGGAACAAAGATACTCTTGTTGTCCACATCAAAGTCACAGCTTGTTTACATTTTTGGGGAGGGGAGATTCCAAAGTGGGTGGGGTGTTGCCACAGACAGGATAGCACATGCTGCCCACCTCCTTTGTAACAAATGACTTTTACACTATTATTATGCAAACACAAGATTAAAATAATATGCAGGGCAGAATCTACACATTCAAATAATTGTTTGATTTTGACTTGATATATTGTATGAATCAAACCAACTCTGGTTTATTCAAGAACCCATAATATAGTGCAATGTTAGAAAAACCATTGCTGCAAATAAATGTAAGCATAGTTAATATGCATAGGAAAAACTAACCAGGGAGGAACAGAGCATTCCACTGAGATTCATGCTGACCTACAGCTACAAAATCAGTTATGACAGATTTAAGTGCTGGTAGAAACTTATTAACTGAAAGGATTTTTTTACTGGACCACATAATGGGCAATTTATAGATTACATTTTTCTTTACTTGACAATGTTAGGAAAATATTATTGTTTATCTAGTAATCTTTTTGTTTGTCTACTGCAAGGGTGTCCAACTCAAGGCCTGCGGGCTGGATCCAGCCCACAATGTAGTCGGATCCGGCCCGTGGGGCCGTCCTGGTCTGCCCAATGCAAAGAGGAAAGATCAGGCCAGTGTAGCTTTGGTCCAGTCTACCCAATGTGAAGATGAAACATGCCAACAGTTTGGGGCGTGGCATCAAGGTGACCAGGCCCACCCGGTTGGCCATGCCCACCCAATCCGCCCCACCCAGCCCCCCGAGGTCAACCACAGCCCTGATGCGGCCCTCAATGAAATTGAGTTTGACACCCCTGGTCTACTGTATTTTTTGTTGCAAATAGCTAGCAATTCCTTTTCTTTTTTGATTTAGCTGTTTTCTTTTACTTAAACTTTCATTGGACCACATTCAGCCATGTTTATATGTACCTTACTGAGTGTTAAATATACTACATTGTAATTTGATATCAGGTCAATAGGTAAAAGTAGCCTGCTAGGTTTTTTTACACATATACCATAAATTAAACTCATTGCAGCACAAGTTATCCATGTGTATAATTTTTTTAAAACGCAAAAATTAAGGAAAAATAATCAAATAACTTGTCGTTAACTATTTTCTCAGAATACCGAATATTCCAACCTTTTGACATTTAAAAAAAAATTTGCATACAATCAGTGGAATTATTAAGAATCTAAATAAAAACGCTAACTTTCAGTTATATATTTTTTCTCTTACTGCAACAAACACTTAAACTGCTTTTATGCAGTACTGATTAATTGAATTTGAAATTTGGTCATGTCAAAAATTATCACAAAGATTTATCTTTTTATCTACATAATTTTAAACCAATGTTACACTGTAACACACAAACAAGATCTTGTCATTTAAGGCACAACACATCATTATGCACATTCTGTCTGCCAAGTTTATAAAAGAGACAATTATTATTATATACCCCCTTCCCACACACCTCCAAAAACAAAACAAAACAATATAATAAATCGCATCCACTTCCAAAGTCAGTTGCTAATGTCACAGTAAATTATTTTCATTAATAATTTACACCTATTACGGATTGAGACAGGACTGCCATTGTATAGTCCAAGTGCATCCCAATTCTCTGGGTCAGGTAGGTAGCCTAAAATTTGATTCAAACCTCCGTGCTGAGAATATATCCCATTGTGAGGAATGTTGTTGAATACCATCCTTGTCATTCAAAAATGCATTCATTCTTCTCCTTCTCCTTGTCTATTGCAAACCTTGTTCACTCTGACTAGGGCTCATTTGGTGTGTACCAGCAACCATTTTTCTAGTTCTTTAATCATCAAAATGCTGAACATATAAGACCATGTAGAGAATCCTTATGTCGTATTAAAACGCGTGTCTCCATTCAGTGATCTGAATTCTTTGCAATGGAATCCATATATTGCTCTTTCTTTTTAAGACGATAATATGTGTAAAGCCAGAGGCACCATATCCAAAGTAAAAAAAAAATCAGTGTACTTTGAAATATGTATAAAAAAAGAAGAGTTATAAATACTCTAATTCCAGTGCTTGGTGTAGAGCCAGGAGGTCGGAGTGGCTAGATATTCTCCAGAAAGGCATGTTATGCTGCATTAGTTATGGGGGAAGAGAGAGAAGGCAAGAAGAATGAACAATATATCTATCATACACATCACATATTTTCTTTTTATATATTATGATTATCCTTATTTTTCTTAGTAAGACACAGACAAGAAAATAAAACAAAGCAAATGTCTAAATAGATCTGAAAAAATATACAAAAAGCTGCATAAGCACCTTAATAAATTCAACTTTGTTTTTTTTTATTCTGTTCAATTGTATCTGTTTCTGAGATTGTCTAGATCAGTTCTTGTAGTTTTCTTGGCTTGGCAAAGTTTTTCAGAAGTGGTTTGCCATTGCCTCCTTCCTAGGGCTGAGAGAAAATGACTGGCCCAAGGTCACCCAGTTGGGCTTTGTGCTTAAGGTGGGGGACTAGAACTCAAAGTCTCCCAGTTTCTAGCTTGATGCCTTAAGTACTACACCAAATTGTTACTCCAACTTTATTTACCAAGCATATGTTAGGAATAATATTGTTTATATTTCAAAGAAGTAAATTTAGTAGCAATCAAGTATGTAATAATCTTCATTACAAAATATATTTTGTATAATACAGGGGGAATCCAAGATGTATAAAATATTAATGACTTTTACTGGATCACTGTGCTTAGTTTTAATTTACAACTATCATGCCTTGTGATTTCTTCAGAAAGTACAATACTAGAGAATAAGCAGGCAAATTAACGTACCACACATTTAATTTTAGTGCTTGCTTTCAGTTTAACCTTTACAATACAGCACATTTCTCTCTGAGCAGTGATTGCCCAAAATATACCCCCAAATTGAACCTATACTTCTGTCTATATGGGAGATACAACCCCCGCCCCCACCGTATTGGTTATATATGGAATTAAAATGCTGTCATGTATGAAACTTTCCTTGAAAGCAATATATTCACTTCGACTATATTATTTAATATTCAAAACTTCTACTATTATTACCAAGTATCAGTCTGACTCCAGTGAATTTAGGAAAGCAATCTCTTATGAGGAATAAACCCTTTCTGCAAATAAAAACATTGCAAAAGTTCATGAGCATGTCTGTTAATAAAGTTTAATAACTTTATTTTTACTGACTGCAGATCTATTTGAAGAATTTGCCTTCTTTTTTAAAAAAAATCTACAAATGTTCATGCACACAACAGGTAAAGCTAGAAGGAAGCATGCCAACTATAAAATAATCAACCACCCAGTTTTCTGAATAGGCTACCAGACATTCTCAACACCGTATTGCATCTATAAGGCAACCATTTGGAACCAGCACTATATATACTGTATATGTGTGTGTGTGTGTGTGTGTGTGTGTGTGTGTGTGTAGCATTTTTTGCTGATAAATGAAAATAAAGGAGATATATTTACCTGTTGTGCTATATATATAAAATCTCCTTTATGTTCTCCAACTCTAATATTGCTCTAGATCAGGTATGTCTAACCTGCAGCCCCGGACAGCTAATAATGGGGCCTAACAAGAGCGTAAACTTTTAACATTATTATGAGATTGATGTATATTAACTATATTATATATATTTTATATGTGGTCCAAGACACGTCCTCTTCATTCAGTGTGGCCCAGGCAAGCCAAAAGGTTGGGCACCCATGCTTTAGATGCAGTATATCTGAATGTATATGTTTTCTCCACTTTGCTTATATTCTGAAGTATGAAATGTGTTGAAATACAGTAGATTTCCTGCTAGATTTCTTTAAGGACAATGTTTACTGGGTACTTATATGATCATAAATTACTTTAATAATCAAGTATACAGTGCTGAAATCTCTACATGACTATTTTACACTAAACACAAAGTGTTCAAAGGTTTAATGTTCAATTTAATAGAAATCACAGCTCTCTAAATATAAATGGGGAATAGATACAGCTGTGCCTATCTCGAGAATGAAATCAATTCAAATTTTAATCAATTTCTTAAAATATATTTATAGCTTACACTCTGAAATAAGTAGCTTTTGGCATATTATTCCCTTTTCAGATTTGTAAGATCAATGTGCTTTTTCGATTATATGACACAAAATACACTTTTCTGGGCCTTGCAAATCCATGCAATATGTTTAATTTGCTTAGAGTTAGTTTTTTTAAAAAGATCTATAATCAGTATATATTTTATTTAATTTCCATATCTTGCCCATCCTCATAAAGCCTGTGCTTGAATCCAAATGGTGTGATTATGTCTTATGATCTTGGCATATGAAATAATTTGACAATGTGCCATACTAACAGAAATGCAAACAAAATAAGCTTGCATAAATATCTATAGAACACACCAACATTTCATGAAACAAGTTACCTTTTTTGCTGCCTGTTCTTCTTCTACACCATCCCCAATTACAACATATACTACTTTTCTGCCAAACCTTTGCATTATTCGTTCAAAGCAACTTTCTTTTCCTGGAAGATAAATGAGATAAGTGTTCAGAGAGAAGTTACCTGGTTAGCTGCATGCTCTTCATCTCGGCCATCTCCAATCACAACATAAGTTATGTTAGTGCCAAACCTGGACACTACACGCTCAAAACAGCTTTCTTTTCCTGAAAAATAATGCACTATTTATTTGAGCTCTCAAAAAAGAAATATCACAGTGATCTCTAAAAAGGCATTATACACACACAAAAACCCCATACACTAGACCTTTCATAATATTGGTGCCTTTTTCATTAATTTTTTGCCACAATTCAATTGAAACCCAGGAAAGCTAATATTTGGTATGCTAAGACAACATGCAAGGTATCCTGCTAGAACCCTAACAAAGCATATACTTTTTTTCATTTCTCTGGACATAAACAACCAGGTTGTCTGTTCTCCCTTAATCTGGGTATCTCAAAATCTGCGCTTCTTTTCTTAGAGTAGCCCTTATTATTTTCAAAGTTCAACATTTTGAAATTCAATAAATTTTCCATCCTGGGAGAAGGTCAACTGTTTCTGAATAAGGATGTTGTGACTCAATGAAGCATGCAAAGCATTTTAAAAAAAGGTGTACCACAATATGCAGGTGTATGAACAAAACATATCTCTTCAAATCATCAAAGCAGCTGTATATTTATACAGTTGCTTTGAAAGCCATTCAAGCATGCAGTAACTTTGCTTCAGAAATAGTTGTGCCTTGCAAAAAAGGAGATCTTATTTTAATGAGAATACATGTTTGTAAAGTACCGGTACCTCTTTCAAATGCTTGAATAGCCTTACTAATTATAATAGTGGGG
Source organism: Diadophis punctatus similis (assembly GCA_023053685.1). Lineage (NCBI taxonomy): Eukaryota > Metazoa > Chordata > Lepidosauria > Squamata > Dipsadidae > Diadophis > Diadophis punctatus. Next base: position 96,409,528 of record JALIGW010000001.1, read on the forward strand.
TTGGTACATCCAAAAGTGTGTGTGTGTGCATGTGTAACTAGGAATCTCACTCTACTTATCTAACTCTTTATATATAGTTTTTACATACAATTCTTACAAGTGAAGACATTTGTTAACTGAGCTGAAGTGCCATTAGTACATTAGAAGACATTTGGAAACCATCAGCAAACTATATAAATTGAAAAGAATTGGGATACATACCTATTTTAGTTGCACTGTAAATATTTTCAATAGGAAAAACACCTCCTAAACTATACAGAAGCACTTTTGCTAGGGCCGGTACAAGTTGAGTTGTTGTTACCAAGACATTTACACAGTTACTCCTATAGAGAAAGACAGAGAATACATCTGCATAATGATAAAACAAATTAGCTATAGATCAGCCATTAATTACTACTTCAATTATTACTGCAGTAATAATAAATATTGCAATATTCTGTACGTTGCAAATTTCATGATTGTGATGATCCATAGATAAATACACACCTTCAACCGAGTTTCTAAATTCATAGAATATGAACTATTTTATGAATGGAAAAACAGTCTTTTTGTCTGAGATAACATTTTCATTTATCACTTTTTGAACTTACAAAGAAATCAACATAATTTTACAGCTATACAATTTATAGAGTATGACAGCTGGATAGGCGAATAGCCTGGCTTGTTGTACAGCAGTTCCCTGTACAGTAGTCCTTGATTTACTAGAGCAAAATTCTGAGACCAGAATTTCCATTGCTAATTGATGCAGTCAGGAGGGGTCCCCGAAGCTTTGGGTCTAGGAGACTGTAGTGCAAGTCATGGAAAGTGCATGAGGAAGTGTGTGAGAGGCACAGCACAAGTGCAGAGGGATTGAGAGAAAGCAGGCAGGTGGTGGAAACTTATCCCAGTGATGTGTGACGTTTCCTGCTGTCTTCCCAAATGACTTCCTAGGGAAGCCAATAGGGAAGGTTGCAAATATCAATCATGTGATCATCAGGCACTGCAACCAGTCAGAAATAAGATCCACTTGCCAAGCTTCTGGATCACAATCACATATTTGGTGGGGTGCTGAGATGGCTGGAACTCTGAGAAATAGTTGTCACCACCATTTGTTCAGTGCCATTGTAACTTTGAATAGTTGCTGAACAAATACCCGCCTATCTCTTATATAATGCAAAGGTGATATTGTAAGTAGAACATTAGGCATTGAGGTAGTCCCCCACCTATGGGTATTCTGTTGGCCAGGGGATGTCTTTGGAATATTATTCTTACAAATGCTTTCGGTGTTGAGTGTAGTGAGTCAGTAAACTCTCATCATTCCCTCTAAGCCAGGGGTGGGTTTTGGATCCTTTTGCTGCTGGTTTGCTCAGGGTTGCGCCGTGCGCACCCGCAGCAATAAAAAAATAGCTTCTGCGCATGCGCAGAAGCAAAATCCAAGAGGGCGGCACCCACGGAGACACTGACAGAACTGGCTCCGTGACGTCATCGCCAAATTACTAACGGTTCTAAAGAACCGGTTAGAACCGGTAGGAACCCACCTCTGCTCTAACCACTCTAATCTATTTTCAAGGGGCAGCCATGCTTCCACACCAAGTATGTTGTTGCAGTAATCCTCTATTTTTATTTTCTAAGAATGTCTAAGGGCCCTGGATGCATTCCTGTTAATAAAGAGAATACTAGCTGCTAGCATTTTACCATCCATTTATTTTTGATTAAAACGGAAATAAAAAATGCCAAGTCAAAAAAATGCATGAAGCCTAATGGGTTTGCAAAACATATCTGCAGGAAATTGAATGCCTACAAAGTATCTTGTTGTCTGCTCTTGCCTTTAATATTGTTTTGCTTCTGCAATATAATGATTTTTTTTTAAAAAATTAAGTTTGTACTCACCTTGTACTAATAATTGATAATGATTTAAGTGCATTGGTCAGCCAGGAGTCAGTGAGAGCTTCAATCTCTGCTCTTAACTGTAGCCATGCATCTCTTTTTGCAGGGCCAAGAAGTCCTGATTCATAAAGGAAAAAGTTCTTAAAAAGTGCATTCTATTTAACAGGAATTATAGTCCCATGTTAATTTAGACCGATAACATAATTTTCTACAAAAATATTTCAGTTCACTTGCTTGTGAATATAAAAGAGAGCAGAGCAGAATAGAATAGCTTTATTGGCGAAGTGTGATTGGACATACAAGAAATTTGTCCCCGGTGCATATTACTACTTCTAAGTTACTTAATACACATTAAAGGTTATTTTGTTCCAGAAGCAGTCCAAAAGGTGGTGGTTCGTTCGCTCGCTCACTCACTCACTCATTGGTCACCCATCTTACCATAAGGTACTCTGTGGCTTATAGTCATAAAATATATCTACATTAAAACAAAAATAAATTAAGAACTGAAGAAGCTTCTTGGATGAGAAGAGACACGTCTTCAAGGCAAAACGAAGAAAGGCCAGTTGCCCTTTGAAAAAGCACCTTTGGGGTACACAAATTAAAACCAAAGATTAAAATCTAAGGACATATGGGGAGTGTGGCGGCAGAATGGGGGGTAGGTGGGATCTGTTGTTACTTGATCAACCACCTCCACTGTGCTGTTTCTCCATTGGGGGCCCAGAGCCAGGTGTTCAGGGCCTTACAAAAGGATAGGAGGGTTGGGGCCAGCCTCATATCAGGGGGCAAGATATTCCATGCACTACTCGGGGCAGGACATTAGGAGAAAGCCAAGGCCACTGATGGCCCCTGTGGGAAGGCACGTGAGTTGAAGGAAGACAGTACTGTAGGAGGATGTCTTGAATGGAAAGCCAGTCCTTGTTGCTGAGATTAGGGCAGTTTGGAACAAGTAGCTGACTGAGGAGAGCAGAAAAGGCCTTGGGAAGATTAAGGGATGGGCTAGTGGGTTGGCTGGATTCAATTGTACTGAATGCTGAGGGAAGAAAGGAATGGGAAGCTAATGAGAAAACTGGACTTGAGATATAACATGCAGGATTGATTGGTGCTAATAATGGCTAAGATGAGAAAGGAAAGATGCTGGGAAGTTCGTGAGCAAGCAGGGTGGTAGGATGTGTCATGCCTGTTATGTCAATGAAAGGTCCTTGGTGCTTTCTGAGTTTGGTTGTTTTCTTGCAGACATCTCCTTAACAAACTAGGTAACATCATCAGTGTAGTAGAGAGTGGGGTTTGCTCTCATTTTATATCCTAATGGCTTGCCCTGCAGTGGTGGGATTCACATTTTTAAATACTGGTTCTGTGGGCGTGGCTTGGTGGGCGTGGCGTGGTGGGCATGGCAGGGGAAGGATACTGTAAAATCTCAATTCCCGCCCCACTCCAGGGGAAGGTTACTGCAAAATCTCCATTTTCTCCCGATCAGCTGGGACTCGGGAGGCAGAGAATAGATGGGGGTGGGGCCAGTCAGAGGTGGTATTTACCGGTTCTCCGAACTACTCAAAATTTCCGCTACCAGTTCTCCAGAACTGGTCAGAACCTGCTGAATCCCATCTCTGTTGCCCTGTCAGTATTGATGGGAGTGGCCTTAGTGGTTCTTTGTTTGGGCTGTTTACTGTTAGCTTGTTTGGAGGTTCCTTGTTTGCTTCTTGATTGTTAGTCTAATGTTAATCTTGGTGTTAATCACTGCTCATCTGCGTGCCGAGCTACATCTGGGTGATGATCATTTTGGATGCAATGATAATAGTGACTAAAAGGAGGAAAGGGGGGGGGACAGCAGGCCTTCAGAAGACAAGGGGCAAGAAAGCCAATGAGATATCCCATGGTGGTCACAGTGATGGTGACTGAGATAAGAAAGAAAAGGAAAGCACTAGAAGTTGAGGAGATAAGATGGGCTGGTAAGGTATGCTATGCTGGGGAAGCTGAGGAGATGGTAGTCCACCTTGACCTATTTATCCAATAATATCACAAAAGGTGTTGTCAGGGTTTGTTTCATTTGAAACGGAAACACCCCAAAACATAAAGGATTTTGGATTTGCTGAACAGGGATTGTCCATTGGTTATAGAAATTTTCTAAAACTACGTATATTCTAAAGGTGCTCTCTCCCTTTCTTCTCCTCTGACATCCCCTTTCTGCCTAAACATAGGTATTCTGTCTCTCTTCACTATTTCCTGACACTACTGCACATTCTTCTTTTTATACATCCTTCTAATTGTTTATTCTCTGCTCACTTTTCTCCCATTCCCAGTTAACAGCAGACATAAAAAACACCTTACTTATTTTTAAATCAGAAAAAGAGTTGTGTCTGTTGTCCAATACAATGCCTATGCATAGCCACAGCCTTGCTCTGAAATATGCCAAATATAATTCCTTAAGGAAATTTGGATTTTGTCCTTCACAACCCCATAGGTTGGGATCTGTGCTTAGTCTTGAACCCTGGCTGGGTTATAACATGCATAACATATAAGTGACATCTAAAATATTATTTACATTGGAGTGCATGTGAAGAATAATGTTTTTGAATGCTACTCTACATTAATAATATGGGTAGTCCTCATCTAGTAACCACAATTGGGTCCGGCAACTCAAATAAAATTGTTACTAAATGAAACCGTGACTGTGCTTATGATCTTACTTCAGCTTTCCTTTGCTTTACAGACCTGTGAAGGTCACACATACAAGGATTAGTCATAAATTTACTTTTTCTTCATTGACTTAACTGCAAACGGTCACTATACAAAGCAGTCACTAAATGAGATACATCTGTAATGAAAATCCAGAATATACAAAGCTACAACATCAAAGAGAAAACTATACCAGACCAATTTGTCTAGGAAGATTCTCTTCAAAGGCAGAGGACTGTTTTAATTTGGGATGAAAAGCTAAAATGACGATTTGTCATCTAAATTAACAAATGCAAGGGGAGCTGAAGAAACCTGCAATTTAAACTCCAAACTTCAATAAGAATAGAAGTGGAGGGTATCTTGGAGGTCTTCCAGTCCAGCCTCCAGCTCAAGTAGGAGACCCTATACAATTTGAGACAAGTGGCTGTCCAGTCTCTTCTTTAAAAACCTCCAATGAAGATGATGCAGGCACTACTCAGGTGACACTGAGGACACAGATAAACTTCCAAGGGGCCTCAACGATTCTCTAAAAGAATGCAAATGACCAGCTGTATGCAAGGAATATACCGTAAATTCTTCCATTCCCCACCATCCAGTCAGAGCTGAAGAAGCTTCTTGGATGAGAAGCAAAATGTCTTCAAAGAAAAACAAGAGAGTCCAGTTGCCTCTTGAAAAAGCACCATTGGGACAACCATGACCCGGATGACTGAGAATCTCCATAGAAATTTACTCCAATGACAAAGAACCCACAACTTCTGAAGGCAAGCTGTTCCACTGGTTAATTATTCTCATCTTTAGGAAGTTTCTTCTTAATTCCAGTTTGCTTCTCTCCTTGATTAGTTTCCATCCAGTGTTTCTTGTCTTGCCTTCTGGTGCTTAAGAAAATAAGTTGATCCCTTCTTCTTTGTGGCAGTTCTTCAAATACTGGAATACTGCTATCATGTCACCCTTCATCCTTCTTTTCTCTAGACTGGCCATATCCAGTTCCTGCAACCATTCTTCATGTTTTAGCGTTCAGGCCTTTAATCATCCTAGTTGCTCTTCTCTGCACTTTTTCCAAAGTCTCAACATCTTTTTTGTAACGTGGTGACCAAAACTGGATGCAGTATTGCAGGTATTGCACAACTTGTTAAGGAAAGACTGTAAATTGTTTCTCCTTTTTCTTCATCCACTTTTCTTCACAAAATTTCCAAACCACCCATGGTTATTTTGTATTATTATCTATTATTATTATTATTATTATTATTATTATTATTATTATTATTATTATTATTATTATTATTATTATTATTATTATTATTATTATTATTATTATTATTATTATGTATTATTTATATTTTACATTATAAATAATTATTTTCAGAAGACTACAAGATTGATGTTAATATCATATTGAAAAAAAATCCCTCTTACCTCCTACATTGTTTTTATAAGTATTATATAATTCTTTGACTCTTCTGTAACGGAATGCCAGCTTCCTCATCCAGTCGACTCCTCCTCTTACACCTGTTGGCAGACAAAGGTTTGCACTACTTGCAGCTGCATGGAAGCCATCAGTTGCAAAACTGTAGGTACTGCAAACACCCAAAATATGCAAAAGTGAATACTATTTCTTCCTAAAAATACATACTTATTTAAATTTGCTTCATTTTTTTTCAAGGCACATCTTACCTTAGGTCTTGTCCATTGTCATCTGACGATACATCATCTATATGTACTTGATCACATTCCTAGTAAGAGAATATGTTTTAGAATAGGGCAGCAATATCTTGTTTAAAGTTTTACATTGGTGCTTTAATGTGAAAAATCTAAACGAGGGTTACCACCTCTATTGCCAGCAGATGGCAGAATATGAGCATTTACAATTTCATAAGGTAAAGCTATTATTTCTTTCTTCCCCAATATGATCAACTGGTATATTCCTAGATATATTGCAATACTTCAAAGATTGCTATGGTTATAAACAATTCCATGTAGTACGTGAACACACACACACACCAAAAAGAATGATTCCCCTTTGCTAAGATTAAGATTTACAAATCTTAACACAATACTTAAGTATATATTTGCTTGTCCTGCACAAGAAGCCCCAATATAAAACACAAAATGAAAAATAAAGTTATTATAATCAGCACCATGTCAATAAACAGAACTTCTCATCAATGTATATTATATAAATACAAAAAGTAATGCATAACTTTCAAAAGTATCTATTTTTTCATGTTCCATTGTTGACTGCACTGGCAGGCAATCATATTTATCTTTTTGAGAAATAAACAGACTTTTAAAAGAAAAATAACTTTTAATAAAAAATATATCAAACTGCAACAAATTCTTGATTGTGCATTTTGTTGTTTCTGATGGTTTTATCAGTGGAAATAATATCTGAAAATATTGAATTTATTGGACCTGAACACCTAATTTTAGAAAAACCACCCTGCCTGGAAAATAGTGTCTATTTTCTTAGATACTACCTTATTAATTCTTAGGCCCTGGGTTACAGTGGTGGGTTGCTACCGGTTCGCCCCCGTTTGGGCGAACCAGTAGTAGCTCCGCCCACCCCCCGGATGTCATCACAGACGATCTGCGCATGCGCAGAAGCACCACTCGTGAGCGCGCGTGTTCACAGTTCCGAACCAATAGCGAAGGTAAGTGAAACCCATTACTGCTTGGTTAGGACCTGAAGTATTAAGTTTCCACCAGGCTTAGACTGTGAATATAATTGTTAATTGCCCACATACAATAACGATTACATGATATTCATAATATAATAATACCCTGGTTCACTAAGTTGGGACTTGAGCACTCAGGGTTATAATAGTTCTGGTCTTGTTTGTAAGACCAAAGACCGATTTTCAAAGGTGATAATTGTGACATCTGATCATTGTCACAACCAATGACCTCAGTGCCCTCACTGGAGAAAGCAAATCTTTGTCACAGTGATACTTACTTTAATTAATTAAGTAATAACTGGACTGCTGCACAGAATTTTCTTTAGAGCAGTTAGAACTGCAACAAGTCCAGAATTTGATGGATAGGCTGTTAAAAGGGAAAGCATGAAGGGAATGAACAACTCCTTTACTGTAAAACTATACTGTCTTCCCATATAGAATTCAAAATGCTATTGCTGGTTCTTGAAGATGTTGTTAAAAGAACTGAATTTCTTCTTTATATTAACCTCTTCCACCTGGTGAGATCCTCCTATAACGGACATCTCCAGAAATATACTCAATTGTGACTAGATAAAAAGCCTGTTTTGTGGCTAAATCTAGGATCTGATACTGCCTTCTATGGTGAACTGACTTTGGAAAGCAACCAATGTCTTGTTCAGTTGTTCTGACACAGGGGAAGGTACAACATTTGCACTGCTTCATTATGGGGTAGAGGCAATTTCCAGGCTACTAAGGACAACTTATAAAAAGGACACTGCAGTATGCCTTGATATTATCAGGGCCTATGTCACTGATGCTAGGTGTCTTTCCTTGATGCATGAATACAACTCATTTTCCATCTCTAGTTGATTAAAAAAAATCATTGTCACTGATGTGCTATGGCTATTTAATGTCAATATCAGAACTACGTTTTTGGGCTCTAAGCAGTTATTAACTGAGAGCATATGCACGAAAGACAAATTCCTTGTGTGTCCAATCACACTTGGCCAATAAAGAATAAAGAATTCTATTCTATTACTGAATTTGTACTTTTTACATTTATGGTTGCTTCCTGCTGTTTCTGGAAGGTATTTTCATATCAGGTTCTAAACAATTACAGCATGTCATAGCAAACATTGTTAATTACCTTGAACTCTTACAAAAGGGCATGATGCAAAAGTTTCAATAAGATAACCAATACAAACATAGTTTTTGTTTTAAAAAAATCAGATGAAGATGTCTTTTAAAATCTGAGCGCTACAAAATAAAAGTTAAATATTTAGAATGAATGAAGGAAAAGTTATATGGGGGAAAATCCCAGTGAGGAATTGTAATTCCTTTCACAATTTGAGTGTGGAATAAATGCTCCTTTTTCTATTCAAAACTCAAATTTTCTTCTAGAATTTATAAAACTACAAAGATTCTGAAACAAGATTTGGGTCATAGTCATGAAGACATAAGTGGACAAATTAGGAACAATCCTAAACAAAAATCTTTTTCTCTTAGTTTCCTTAGTTCCTTGCTTCCTTTCTTTAATTCCTTTTCTGCTTTATCAGCCTACTTGTAAGGTACCTACAATTCTGTTTCATCTTGAATTATCATTTCATTTTCTATTCATTATAAAGCAGAATGAATTTGGGACTTCAGACCACATATCTCGCCAATGGTCATACTCCTGCTGCTACTTTGTTAAATGTTCCATTTGAATTGAGAATATATTTAGTTTAATGACACTCCTCTCCTATCCCAATAGAGTTGGATAGATTATAGATCACAGATTTCCAACAAATACATTGTTTATTATAGGTACATTCCAGATTACACTTTCCAATCAAACTAGGTTTGACTCTCTTTCCTTGGTTTCTTTTTCCTATTCTTTTCTTTCTCTGGAATTTGTTTCCTCTGTACCTGTTTACCTCATTGCTTTCATTCTATCTAGCTGAACCCATTTTTAATTCTTTGAAACCCATAAGGAATGTTGGAAATAAATTATGCAAAAAGGCATCAGCAGAATAACTTTCCAAAGGCTGAGAAACATGGAACCAAATGTGGTGTCAGGGTACTACAATAAATAATCAAATTCAAAAATGGGTCAAGTGCTACAGAAAAAAAAAGCTCCCAATGGATCCCTATGGAAGAGGAGACTGAGCACTCTGCATATTGGCAATTGCATAATTCTAAGTTCTTAACTGTCAATCACACAATCCAGAGAGGAACTATTATTAAAAGGTTGCACAAAAGAATGCTTCAGCACCTTGTTAAGGTTATACAACAACAACAACAACAACAACAACAACAACAACAACACTTAAGACTTATATACCACTTCACAGAGCTTTGTAGACCTCTCTAAGCGGTTTACAGAGTCAGCATATTGCCACCAAAAATTTGGGTCCTCCGTTATAATGGAAACTTAAACTTTGAAAAGAAAGCTCTTGCAAAGTGAGCATTTTTCCCAGGTTTCTCTTTCTGAGATCCTTGCAATGTTTACTACTCTTAGTGCTAGACTGATCTTTTTCTCATTCATGATTGTTTTTTGCTGATCTGCCTGAGGTTACTTCATGTGATCTCATTTGTTTTTCTCTGTTAGCCCATTTTAAAGTCTTCCATCAAATCTACACTATTATAGAGCAGTTTTGAATATCCACTTTACCCTTGTCTCAAATTGACAGTGTGGTGTAATATAGTTATGCAAGCAGTGATGAAAGGGATGGAAATGATTGATGAGTGATGCCACAAAGACATTTTAAACCTTTCTTTGCCTTTGTACTTCCTAGGGACAAAAAATCTTGCTGTTAATCTCCATCTGGCAAAAAGGCAAAGATTTTGGAAACAAACAAACAAAAAAAGTATTCTGCCACTTTTAATTTCTCATGTCTCTTCCTAGTACTAGAAAAGCAATTTAGGAAGAAACAATAAGCAGGCAGACTAGCAGACACATGGCTATTAATACATAAGATTTTACAGGAGTGTTTAGATCTAGCTAGAATATATTTAGTAAGTCAAATACTTGATTTGAATTCCAGTTGAAGGTATTCATAAATGTATTATCAAGCTGTCTTTTATTAAGACATATACTTTTTTCATTTTGAAAAAGATTATAGATTTGCCATAGTCTTTAAAATTAGTGAGGATATCCATTTTGTCTGCTGTTCTTTTAAAAAAAAATCCATTTATAATCTGGAAATATGATATAAATGTGGCTTATCTGACTTCTGTGGTACACCCTTTTTATTATTTTTTCATTTGCTATTAGATATTTTGAGGCTCTATACCCGTGATGGCGAACCTATGGCACGGGTGCCACAAGTGGCACGCGGAGCCATATCGGTGGGCATGCGAGCTCAGGTCCGGCATGCATGTGTGCACCAGCTGGCTGATTTTCGGGCCTTCTGGGCCCACTGGGAGTCGGGAAACAGGCTGTTTCCAGCCTCCAGAGGGGGCGGGGAAGGCCGTTTTCGCCCTCCCCAGGCTCCTAGAAAGGCTCTGGAGCCTGGGGAGAGCGAAAAATGGGCGTGCCATTGCATGCTGGGAGCAGGGGGGTCATGCGTGCATGTGCGGGGGTGCATGGAATTATGAGTGTGGGCACGCACACACGTGATCCCCACATTCCCCCCCTCTTTTGGCACGCGAACCAAAAAAGGTTCGCCATCACTGCTCTATACTGTTTGCAGAATTATTATTGAAAAATTATATAGTTATTTATGCTAAACCCCAAACCTGTCAAAATTTTAGGCTAACTGTACATAAATCAATTTATGTATAATGAAAGATTTTAAGGACATCAACCTAAATTAATTCCCTCCCTTTCCCAGTGGAAATTTTAAATCTGCTTGCATAATATCAGAATATTGCTATGTGGTTATAATAGAAATGAGGTAGAAATTGTGTTGTAAGGAAGCTCTCTGTTAATGTTAATTTAAGGTAAAATACCTTTTAAAACAGCTACAGAACTGGCTATACTCAAGTCACAGTGGGCCACTGGCTGTGCAAGTTCAAAACTAAGAAAGATAAAATATATTTTCCATTACTGAGCGTTTACAAATTCATGTGCAATAACTGATTTTGACTGCTATAACATTAAATTAAATTATGACTCAGTACAACTAGTTTCTTACCAAAGAATTCTTCAGAACTTGACATTTTTACTAAGGATTATAAAACCTACAGTTGACCCACAAAAAAATTATTTTGGAAATATCAGTAATTTCATTATCCAATAAAAACAATGACTCACTGCTAGTAAAAACAAAAACTCTATTATGCAGATCTTAGCAGTTACAGAATTCAGGGTGAAGAACAAATTCTATTCATCTTTATCTGACAGATTAATAACAAATTTTGTATAGATTAACTGCCAAATATAAGAGAAAAGATTTCCTTGACAGTAAAGATACAATGTAGGCCAACTATTTGTATAATTTAAAGAGATAAGGAAAATAAAATTGGATTTATCAATCCAACTTGTAAATATAACTTTAGCAAATCTAATCATGTTTTCTTAAAATTCATTATAAAACTACCCCAATGCAAAATTCTGTAACATTAAGAAACGATAGCATGGAATTTTTATTTTGCCTAAAAGTGGAACCAAGAGTAGAAACTGTTCTTCTCTGTACAGTGCTCTTGTATATCTTTCTAAGTTTGACACTCATTGCAAGTCAGAATGTTTTCCTGTACTAATTAAAATTTACAGGAATATAGGAACAAAAAGGAAACTAGTGTACAGAATGTTCCCTGATCAAAAGATGAATACTCTGAATGTCAGGATTCTGATATTTTTTATGAGCAAGTAAAAATACATGTTTAAGGTAATAAAGAGAAATGCCTGTCTTTTCACCTCTTCTTGTTTCGTTTCTGAGCTATCAGTAGCTATTTTTGTTAGGTTTAGGAATTGGAACTGTAGGACAGACTGCAAAAACCATGAATAGATGTTGCTCCTATTGTTTGCTATGGGAGTTTCAAAAGTTCTTCATTCTTTTTTAACACCATCCCGTGGCAAATGTATTTGTAGGCTGGGTGATAGTAGAACTGAGCATGCACATCTATTTTAATGGCTTAGGATGAAAATGAGAGAGCAAGAGGCTTCTTTTTAATTCTTATTGTATCCTATAATAGAATAATGGAAAGTTAAATCTAATGGAATGTTCCAAATAGACCTGATTTTTTAAAAAGTTAATAGCAGCCTAATCTTGTTAATTATTTCCATATTTTGCCAATCTAACAATATAAAAAACATCTGGTTCACTTTCTATTTCTGGCTACAAACAACTGGGAAAAATAGAGATTATCGGATATAGGTGTTCTAATATACATTATATTTTGTACATACCTCTAAATCATTGAAAAATAAATGAGTATCAGCAAGATTAAAAATCATTTCTTCCATGCGAAGTCCAAGAGTCACTGCTACAGGTGGATCCTGGTTGGTGGGGGGGGGGGGACGGGACAGAAAAGGTACATATTCTCAGTACTATGTAATGGTCAATACAAACTTTAATTTTATACAATATACATGTATAATAAAAAAATAAAAAAATAACTACAAATAATTACACAAAAAATTAATAAGAAAAATAAAAAAGTACACATAATTACACAAAAAATTAATAAGAATTCTACATAAGAATGAAATAGTTTTTTTTCCCTTTGTGGAGTGTAATGTTACACTTGAAGCAGAAATTCTTACTATCAAAATCTTGAAAGATAAGTAACTGGAAAGAAAATGTAAAGGTAGTGAAAATAGGCATTTTAAAAATGAATATCATGGTTAACCTAAGATAGAACAATTACATAATAGTTACAATTTAATTGTTGTAATTAAAAATACTGCTGTCACTATTAAATATGGCTATGAAACAAAAATACTTTTTAATCCAAATTAAAAGGTTTATCCAAGAATTATATCCTCAGTGCAGAAAATAAACTTCCAGTTTGTAATCCCATCCCTTGGTAATGACAGATATATAACCAGCAAGGGGGAAAAGAGTATTTTGGTATGATGGGAAATCACTAATGGCACAACAGGAAAAACTTAGGTGAATTTGAGTTTGGAGTGTGGAGGCCATAAATATTTGTTGTAAGATGTGTGAAAATAAAGTGATGAAAGGTAAAACACCTTAAAGGAAAGTTGTAGAGGCTTCCCTTTGTGTTCCCCCTTGGATCATCAGACACAATGAAGAACTGGATTTCAAGTAGTGTGATCAATCGTGGCATTCTGCCTGGAGTATGAAAAATAAGGGACTAATATTTGCTAAACTGGATGCTTCTGTTGATACGAATATGAAGTGGATGCCATCTAGTCCAGTTTTGTTAAATTTATTTCACTTATTGAAATCTGAAGACAAGGCAAAGACAACCAATGGGATGTGTCTATTTTATTTGAATGCTTTTTAAACTCTGAACTTCACACTTGATTCCCTTTAAAAAGGAGGTTAGCATATGGGCACCTTGTATGCTAAATACAGTATATTGCTATATGGAGGGATATATGTTTGAGAAAGCTACTTCAAGAAAGTCACAATACTTTTTGGAGTTCTTAACAATTATTTTGTTTCTTTTTTTTGTGATTTCTTCCCCAAACCACAAAAACTTTAACCTTAGACTGTCTACAGTCGACCTCTTCCCGTTTCTAAGAGGTCTGTAAGGGGCGTGCATAAGCGCACCACTGTGCCTACCGTCCCTGTCCTACTGTCCTCTTTTATTGTTACTTTTTACTTATGTTTATACAAACTACTACTATCCTATACATGTTTGACAAATAAATAAATAAATAAATAAATAAATTTTCTAGGGCTACTAGATCTAGGCTGCAAAAATCAAGATGACCACTAGATGACAGAAAAAAAAGTTTTAATTCTTTGCTATCATCTATTAAACATCTGGATTTTTGTGTCCTAATCTGGTAGTCTTATACTGGCCATCTACCATAATCTCCTCTAGGAAGATATTTGAGAGAGTAATGCCAATGCAATTTCAAACCCTTGTAGAAGAAAGTGATCATTAGGCCCTATTGAAGTTTTGATTCATAGGACTTAGTTACGCATGATCGCCCCAATGGTTTACATTAATAATGGAGAGAAATACGGGGAATATAGCCTTGCTGTGACTATTCTTGAATCTTTTCCTTGTTTTCACCACCTAAGAAAAGAAATGGGTCTTTAGACTAGTGTCTCCACATCCCAACATTCAAACCCGCTATTTATCTGCTTAATTTGCTTACAGCAAAAGAGCAGCAGGTCCCTTAGTTTATCCTCCCAGAAGTGGGAAACTAGCAAGGAGAATCTGTATTGATTTACCATTTGTATGTGTAGATTCAACTCAAAATGGCTCTCTCAATAATAAAATGTTTACTAATACACTGAAACATACCAATGAAAACATACTAATTTTGATCAAATGCAATAAAATAGTGTTATTTCAAAATTAATTTCTTTCAAAATCAGTAATTTATATGAACATAATCATAAAAGAAGTCCAAGAACAATAAATGTACTTTATTGTATACATATGTATATAATTTGAACACAGTACATGGAGCCAATTTGGTCTAATGGTTTAGGCACCAGGCTAGAAAGTGGGAGACCTTGATTTCAAGTCCTGCGTTAGCCATGAAAGCCAGCTGAGTGACTTTGGACCAGTCACTCTCTTTCAGTCCAACCCATCTCACAAGGTTGTTGTTTTGGGGAAGATAGGAGGAAGATATATTAGATATGTTCACTGTATTGAGTTATTTGTAAAAATAATAAAGGCAGGATTAAATCAGTCAATCAATCAATCATATAGAGCAGCGGTTCTCAACCTGGGGTTCGTGACCCCTTTGGGGGTCGAACGACCCTTTCACAGGGGTCGGGAGACTTCGCCTGGACGCTGCCATTTGGATTCTTTTAACCTCTGCGCAGAAGGTAAAAGAACCCAAATGGCGGTGGTGGGGCGGGGGTTGTGGCGGTGGGCACGGCGGCGGGGTGGGTCACGGTGGGGGCGCGGGGCGCAGCATTAGGAAAGTTGCGAACCACTGATAGAGAGGAACAAGTTTAAGACTATAATATGAAGACGCATTACAGGACTATAAAATAAAGCTTAATTGGTCAAGAATCAACTCCTTTCTAACAACTAATCCATACAGGGCCTTGACGGTATGGTTATCAACAAGTTCACCCAATACTCAACTTGATCTGTTTATAGAACAGAAGGAATAGTTTTAACAGAATAACAGAGTTGGAAGAGACTTTGGAGATCTTCTAGTCCAACTCTGCTCAAGCAGGAGACACTGTATCATTCTAGACAAATTGCTGTGCAATTTCTTCTTAAACATCTCTAATGATAGAGCACCCACAAGTTCTGGAGGCCATTCCACTGATTAATTGTTCTCACTGTCCTTTTTCACTGTTTTGAGTAGATAAATAATACAAGGGAAATGCTTAGGGCACTTACCTATGAAAATAATCATTCATCACTTGTTGCTTGCATGTACACTGAGAGCTTATTCACCGGAGACAAATTCCTTGTTTGTCTAATAACACTTGGCCAATAAAGAATTCTATTCTATTCTGTTCTTTCAGTGGTATTGAGTTTTAAGTAGATGTGCAAAAACTGAGTAGTAAGCTCTTCTCATCACATTTGCTGTGCTGCTTCTTCTTTTTAAATAATAAAATGCTGCTTCTAGTTTAAAAAGAATGATCAATACTTCCAGATTGGATTACTGTAATGGACTCAGTGGGGAACTGCCCTTGGAAAAGCTCTGGAAGCTAAAATTAGGGAAGAATGTGGCAGCTAGGTTACCGATAGAATTTTATGGCTCAAAGTCCTAGATCAAGTTACACTGAAGAACATATTCAATTACATCATCTCTGTGATTACTATATTCTTTGGAGGCAGAGGAAAAATCCTGCTATGTGTGTCAGACAGTATGGACTGCTACTTGCTGAAATATGGATGTGAACCTTTCCTATCTTGTGCAATGACATTTCCCTCCATCCCACATCTTTGGAAAAAAAAAGATATATATTTTTATAGCCCCTTTCCAGCCACTAATACCTTCTCATCTTTCCTTTTTAAGGAATTACTTTTATCTTGCAATATTATTGTAATACTATTGTAAATTATTCAGGATTTTATAATGAATGGAAGTATATTAAATACAAAATAAGTAAGCACAGCTGCAGCCAACTGGAAGAATACAACTTTCTAGACTGCTACGAAAGGGGAAGAAGTTATAAAAGGATATTCCCTAGGAACTATTTACAGAATGTTATATTGCTTTGGAAATACAAATAGAAGGAATGTGAAACAAGGATTAATTTTTTAAAAATCTATGTAGTACGTGACCAGAATAAAAAGATAATGGTTAATACAGAACTAATACAAAAAAGCCAGGGATAGCATTGTGTTTAAAATGAAACAACAGAAAGAATACATGTATCAGGGTAAATATTTGATTGATAATGACATGCTATAACAAATTGAGCAGAGTGGGTTATTGCTTCTTCTGTAGATAAAGTGATAACATTCCAATAAAAATAAGAGGTATACAAATTAGTCAAGCTCTGATCTGACATATAGGCAGCAACATTCTATTCCTATTTGCAATTAAAGACTAAAGGCAACAAGACTCGATTCAAATTGATTTGAAATTCAAGGTTCAACTTGATGAAATATTTAATCACTAGCTACAATAGGGAGACATTCTAAATATGTTCAACAACTTCATTTGAAAGCAAAGATGGATGAAAATAATAGGGAGGAAAGACACTGCAAAGTATATAGTAGAGCAGGGGTGTCAAACTGGTGGCCCGGGGGCACATCACATGCAGGCCACACCCACCCCAGCTCCGTGAAGGGGAAAAATATCGCTAAATGTCACGTGATGGCAATGTGATGCTGTGAGTTTGACGCCCGTGTAGTAGAGCAGTGTTTCCCAACCTTGGCAACTTGAAGATATCTGGACTTCAATTCCCAGAATTCCCCAGCCAGCGAATGCTGGCTGGGGAATTCTGGGAGTTGAAGTCCAGACATCTTCAAGTTGCGAAGATTGGGAAACACTGTAGTAGAGTATCTTCAAAGGTTCCACAGCAATACATTTTATAAATTATTCATGTTTCTCTTTTAAATGTTAGTGTTATTCTTCTTCTAGAACAACCAAAGTGAACATTCTTAACAATTTATAGGTTATTACTGCATATATTATCTATTTAAAGCAGTTAAAATAATACTTGCTTAACATTGGAAAACTGTTTACATAACAATTGTGATGTGGATTAACAAAAATTTTCAATTGCCACATTAAAACAAATACAAATTTAAAAACAATGAATAATCAGGGGCAGGAATCACAATTTTATCAAATTTGGATGGATGTTTATGGTTTACCTCAACAGCAATAGATTATAAAATGATAATACTTTATATATAAGGCAAATTTATATATTAGTACCTTCTGTTTACATTGTTTGTATTTTCTATATCTTTTCTCTATGCATATTGGATTTATGTTATTTTAATTACTTGACTCTTATTAATCATAGTTCAATAAAAATATTTTTTAAAAAAATTAATGACATTTTCGAATAATTTGTTATATGCAGATTGTCCAACAATTTTTTAAAAACAAATCTGAGAAATATTTATGTTATCACTATTGCACATATAATACACAATGCCAATTAGAAATACTCTTAAATATACAGTACATAGTCTACCAGCAAGCATACTATCTCAGGCCCACAGGACAAATGGAGAATTTGTCACAAAGACACATAACAGTAAGGTGAATTAAAAAATAATAATAGTGCACTAAATTTAAGTCTCTCTTTTCTCTTTCCAATCTAATCAAATTCAAGAAGAGTGAAGCAGAAGAAACAGAGCACATTACCCCTGTAGGGTTTTTGCTTTCTGATAGACTCTATCTGAAGGCCCTGAATTTATGATCTGCACCTGAAAATTCAATTTGAAAGGTCAATCAATTTCCCCCCCAAAACTGAGTTATCTCTTGGAAGTTTCATACCAACGAATAATTATTTTCTTTGAGAAAATAATATTTTCAAAGAAAGTCAGTTTTGTCCAGCAGTTAATGTAACACACTAGAAACCAGATGGCTGTGAATTCTAGTTCCGCCTTAGCCATGAAAGCCAGCTGGGTGACCTTGGGCCAGTCACTCTCTCTCTCAGCCAGCTCATCTCAAAGGATATTTGTTCTGGGAAAAATAGGAGGAGGAAGGTGTGTTGGATATATGCACTATCTTGAGTTATTTGTAAAAATAATAAAGGTCAGCCACAAATAATTAACTAAATAAAATATTTAGAGTTTTACCTTAATACAAGTTTAAAGTAAATTAACTCTTAAGTACCATTTTACTTCTTTGAATATTTAAGCAATACATCATTATATCAAATTCATGTCAATTCTCCACAGTCTAGAAATTACATAATATATTTCTGTAGCAAATTGTCCAGCTTTTCTTCCAAAGTAATTTATTAGTCATGCATGAGATGAATTCCATGCATCTGCCCATACATAAAAAATGAAATATGAGCAATAATTATTTTTAAACGTAATATATTATAAAAGGACATTAAGAGACAGTAAAGAAATCATCATTTTAAATACGTACTACTGTCAAATTACTCAAAAGCTTTAAAAGTCGGACAAAAAGATGGTTCTGTGTTAATCTCCTTTGACTTTTCTTGTAGGTATTGCTGCTATAGATATATGGAAAAGCCCTCTCAGGTTATTGGCTCATGGGAATTTGGGCCTTATCCAGAGATTGCCAACATTGCAGGGGAGGTAAGATCAACTATAACACTTCCCTATATCAAGATACAAATGCCTTTGGCTGTATTAGCAGTTGGCACAAATTGGAGCCAGACAGTCTGTCTGTTGACTTATGTGCTGGATTGGGCCATCCCTACTAGAATGTCCCTTAGGAGACAAATACTCAAAGTTCTCAGGAGGCTGAGAAGGAAGCCTGAGCTATGTTAAAGGCTATGCCAAAATTTGAAAGTTATGCAATGACATCAGAAGAGAATCAAAACTTGTTTAGAGCAAAAGAAGCGAAACAATTTTTTTAGGAGAATTTGGTACCAATTTGATTTCCAAATTGTTTTGTGGAAATATTAAATAAAGCAATAATCATTTTTGATATAGTTTGTACCTAAGCAGAAAATGGTACTTTTCATATAAGTTAATATTCCCTTTTTTATTGTACTGACTCTCCCTAAATTGCTTAGCTATTACAATCTATTTTAAGTTTTTGTTGGGTTGTGAATGCACCAGGCTGTTTGGAAAGTGCTTGGATTCCTTCCTTCCTTCCTTCCCTCTTATTAAACATATGTTTTTAGACTGCTGGTCATTTTACTGTAACTTGTTATTAAAAGCAGTAATTATGTAGTGGTTGAGTATTTTCTCAATCAATCACAAAATATTTCAATAGCAGTGTTCAGATTGACAGCTAAATGCTAGTAAAATAAAGCAAAGGAAGCTGATTTCAGTCAAAAAGCAGTAAAGCTTTGAGAAGTTATAAGAATAGGACAAAGTGTTACTAAGTATCCAGTTAAAGCAATCCTGCATTTAATGGGCTAGGAGTGGGGGTATGGGGAAGGGTGTCCATTAAAACCAAATGCATAACATTTATGTAAAGTTATATTACTTGATTTTTATGTAATTAATCTAAATAGTATCATTTGCAATAAAGCTTAGTGAATCCTAAAGTAAAGTCTGAATAAAAAAGATTTGTCAAATTTAGGACTATTAAAACCAAATTTTATTTATGTACCAGAAATACTGATAAATACTATGCGGATGATTCAAGGACTTTAAACTTAGCAAATAAATTATTGTACTGCACAATAATTAGCTACAACAAAAGCACTAGTATTTCTCACATACCTTTCCATATTTCTGTGCATAAGATCCTGTAAGAAGCGAATGGAAGACAATGATAGTTTCATCCAAATCCCAAACAAATACACGCTGAAAACAAAAGAATCAACAAATCAATATATACAGACAGCATAAGAACTAGAGGCAGTTATCCAGAAATATGTGTAGCGCTAAACAGACTTTGTGGGGGGGGGGGGAAGGTTGTTATGACTCAGTACTTCAAGTCAAGAAAGACATTACTAAAAGAAAAGACAGCTGTGTAGTCCCAGAAAAAGTTGCAGATGCTTTAAGGAGTTCCAGACAGGTGATACATGAATACTGGATTACACTCCAAAGCAGTGGTTCCCAACCTGGGGCCCACGCCCCATAGGGGGGCAATTTGATTTTTAATGGGGGCAATTGGAACCTTGTTTAAACCAAGTTAATGGCCTTTTAGGCTTCCTCCGCATGAGTAGGAGTTCACTTTTTGAATAATAAGAATTATAGGTCACGGGGGGGGGGGGAATCAGAATTTTACAGATGCTTAGGTGGGGCATGGCCAAAAAAAGGTTGGGAACCACTGCTTCAAAGCATCTTTCTGACTCCAAAGCACTGCCCAGCCCGCTCGCTGCTTTTTTATATTTGAACTGTCAAGCCAAAAACAGAGATTAAATATACACACTCTAATTTTCTTCTGTGTGTCCCACTTTCAAAGAGCTTTGTTAGGTAGAAATATCAAATAGTAATTTTAATTTTTATAACAGAAAATTTTCATTTACGATAAACTTTTATGGTCATATTAAATAGGGCAATTATGCTTTTTAACAAATGATCAATTATACTATTCTGTGAAATCACACATACGCAAACTCTTTAATGATATCCCATACAGATGTAACTTTGTGATTTCCCTGTTATCTTTTAGCACCAGGAAGAAAAACGTTTTCTCTTCAGTTTTCAATCCAATAAAAGATATTTAAACTTTAATAACTGTTTGAAAGGGGAAGAATGTGTCAGGGAATTTATCCAGGATGGACATTCGAAGTGCTTAAAATATTTCAAGCTTGAAGTAGAGAGGTTCCAAGCTTCAGATAGAGATCTGTAGATTCCCTGGCTTCTCATACTTCAATTACATTCCAAGAGTACGCATAACAAGGGAAAAAAAGAAAATGTTATCAAGTAGCAACTTTATGAAATTCATGTCTTTTAAAAATTCTCTTAGGTAAAGGTAAAGGTTCCCTCGCATATGCATGCTAATCGTTTCCAGCTCTAGGGGCGGTGCTCATCTCCATTTCTAAGCTGAGGAGCCAGCGCTGTCCGAAGACATCTCCATGGTCATGTGGCCGGCATGACTCAATGCCGAAGGTGCACGGAGCGCTGATACCTTCCCACCAAAGTGGTCCCTATTTTTCTACTTGCATTTTTTACGTGCTTTCGAACTGCTAGGTTGGCAGAAGCTGGGACAAGTAACGGGAGCTATTCCATTATGCGGCGCTAGGGATTCGAACCACTGAACTGCCGACCTTCTGATTGACAAGTTCAGCGTCTTAGCCACTGAGCCACCATGTCCCCTAAAAAAATTTCTCTTATACAGTACTTAATCTATTTTTATTAATTAATTAATTAATTGTACAGCACAGTACTTAATCTAATTTTGAGTGAACAGCATTTTCTATTAATATGTATTCTTTTATCTCTCGCTCTCAAGTATGAATTACTTCCTGACCTTCATATTGCTATTAATTTAAAAGAACGTACCTCCAAGTCACTATCAGGAGGAGGAGATGGGTTATTTTTCCTCCCTCTGCCCCTTGATTTTGACCCAGAACTCCTACACATTCTTTCATCAAGATCTTTGATTGGAGTTGAAGGGCTCTGCACGGCATCAAACTCTCCTGTAAAAAAAAAAAAGGTACATAAACACTTATCAAAATACAAAGTATTCCTCATTTATAGTTTAAATAAGGTACTCCTAAAGCTTTAAATGGACAATTTGGATTATCTGTAAATCCCTAATTATTCAAGAGGAATGAAAAGAAACTGCTTACTGAAATTCCTCACCTTGGCATTTGCCAAATTACGAAGATTGAATAAACAAATATAAAGGCAAGTGTTAGAGGATATCCTAGGAGTATAATCTCGCTGTATAATCTCTTACATAATCATATCTGAGCAGACTTTTTAAAATTAGAACCAAATTTAAATAAATAAATCAATTTTCCATACTATGGGATGTACAGTTCTGTTCCAGGATAGAGGTTCTTTAACATTCCGTCTTTCAAATATTATGCAATGCCTACTTCATAAAGGTCAAGCACTAAGTGGAACATGCCCAAATACTTGTTTACCAAAGGAACTCCCATCTCTGAAACTCTAGGAACAGATGTGAAGGCCACCAAGAAACAGTTTTTAGTGTTACGGATATTAATGAAGCGTAACACATTATTGTGCAGAAATAGAGAAAGTATTCAGATTGAAAATGTCTACAACAACATAGTAAATGATTTCTATCTATGACTAACCTTACTTTTTAACTTTATAGTCTAAGACAGTTCAGAATTAACACTTTTCTGAAGCACAGATTGCAAATTAAGATTCCCTGACTTCGTATCTTATTTGATACTATCTGAGCCGCCCAGAGTCCTTTGAGAGTTGGGTGGCATATAAATGTAATAAATAAATTAATTAAAAATTAATTAATTAATTGATTAGTTCTTCCCCAGGTGGTGCTATCTTCTGCGAGCTTTATACTCTAATAACAGAAGATCTGGAAACTAGCAGGGTAAAATACATTTGAGTTTATGAGCAGCAGCAGCAGCTACAAAATAGTTATATGGTACATTTCTGGATGCAAATCTTTGAGATAATATAAAGTCAGAAGTTTTTCTCAAAACGGAATGGCTGGGAGTGTTAATACTGTCCAGATCTGAAGATATTTCCCCTTTGATCTTGAATGGGGTGGTACAATGGTAATGTACAGTTTGGGAGTTTTCTGGACTCATGGCTCCTACTTGTTAAACAGCTGTATCCAGGAAGGCCTTTGTCCTCCTTCATCTGAGCTGTACCCTTTCATGATTTGGGGGGGGGGGGAAGAGGGAGGAACACTTCAAATAACCACTCAAGCTCTGGTCACCTCATGGCTTGACTACTTCAATGTGTTCTACATGAGATTGTGCAATTTCCCCAATATTTCAATAATTCCCACCTTTCTGGCATTTTGAAGGGCCCTCCAAATATGACTTGTCACCTAGGCCTTTGGTGAGGATGAGTGATGCAGTTTTCTTATTTTTCACTGTTTGCAGAAACTTATCCCCAAATCTTTATCTTTTGATATCTTGTTGGGGATAGCTGGACTAATGGATTGATTCTTTACTAATGCTTAATGGATTTTTGCTGATTAAGACTGGATGAGATTTGACTCCATGGATGTCAAATTTATACTAATGAAATCTGTTTTGATGCACTTAGCTACACTTAGCTACAATTAATGCTCACATGAACCTATACCATGATTCTAAATGACTGGAACAAAAATCAATGAATGGTACCTGGTTGGGTAGTGAGACCTGGAAGGGATTCTTGGAGCTGGTATGTTGATGAGGATGAAGAGGTACCATCTGTGGTGTTATTTGACGTCATGTATGCTCCATATGTTGATGCTGAATAATACTGTGGATATTGATTTTGGCTGAAAGCTGCATATGATGGATAATCCTAGAATGTTACAAACAATATTTTAATGAAGACTAATACCTTTAAAACTACATCAATTTTTTTACCTAAAAATAGAAATAGGACAACAGTTTTGTCCAAATAAATTGCCAAATCAATTTCATAATAGTTTGTGCTTTATAGACAAAAAATCATACCTGTTGTGAACTACTGAAGTTTGTAGAATTTGATACTGAATTGTTTGCATAAATAGTAGAGGATGGTGTAAAACTAGAACCTAGAGTTAAAAGAATAATTCCTTGTAAGAGCTAAGCAATACATTATACAAAATTCATACAAATAAGAAATGAAATTTTCAGATGAAAATTAAGAGTATGTAATTAAAGTATACATTTATCTGACAACTTCAACTTTTTAAAAGAAAATTGGATATGCTTAACTATAGCTTAGTATAGTAAGGAACATGAAGAACATTGTAAAGAACATGAAGTTTAAAAATTGAACAAGCTGTCAATAATGTTTGTAATTGCTTCTATATATTCCATATATCCATCTTTCATAAACAGCTTGCTTCACAGAAACACTGAAAATAGACATTTATGTATCAGCAAATCTACTCAGTTTCAAAACTTGTCCTTTCTTGATCCCCCGACTTTCCCTTTCTTTAATACAGCTGTTGTAAAGTACTGGAAAAATATATTGATAATGGTTTGGGAGGGACAGGATGTTTAATATAGTTTCAACATTTAAGAGAACTTCTAGTCAATGAAGTAACCATATTTAAGATGACCATATCTACGGTATATCAAACAGAGAGTAGTTCATCTCTCTCCAACATTCTCAACATAAATAGTTAAGGAGTAGAAAGTTCTTCATGGCATAGGACTGGGTTACTTATGGGACTATCTTTCCCAAGTTGTTTCTACCAGTCCCATTTGATTTTGGGCAGGAAGGACATGCTCTGGATACCATCAGCTGTGGAGTGTCAGCTGGCAGGGCCCAGAAGAGGAGTTTTTGCTTAATTCCCACTGAAATTAAGAGTGGCTTCATCCTTGTTGGCCTTTCATAAGGTTGTGAAGACCTGGTGTTGAACTGGGTGAGTGTGGGTAGAGCTCATATCCTTGTTGTATGGATGATTGGTCATGCCTGGCTGCTATGTATTTTTACTGCCTATTACACATAAAAATGAGTTCGGAGACGATATAAATTGAGTGAACAAATATTTAATGTAATGTGGTTTTACTCATTTCATAGCCGCAATAAGCCTTCCGCCATGTTAAGTACCATCTTCAACCACCAAAATGTTGCTTATCCTTGTTGATTCTGTTAAAAACAGTGTTGTGTTCTAATGTGGAGACATGTTCATCTTATTCACGTTTCTATTCCCAACTACTAAACCAAAATAACAGAATATGCATCATGATATCATAACAAAGTCTGTGCTTTAATGCTTGTGTCATAACACTATATGTAACAAGTGTTGCTTGCCTTGTGATACGCATTTTATCACCTGCCATCCCCACCCAAATACCTCTGGACCTACAAGCGCTTTATTATTGAAAGTTTTGGGAACTGAATAGAGTTTAAATTTAAAAACCCATTATAGCTACTTTTTGTCAGGATACAGCAGTACATAAATATAAATGTGTCATAAATATTAAAACTATTAATTTTGTGCATGGTATTCCAGACCAAGAAATTTAAAAGGTGCACAAATTACATGCTCAAGATATGGATTCTCAAAAACTATTTCATATAGTCTTTAGTTACGATTGTTGCCACAATTATTCTCATTATCAATCTTTTCATATTAATAGTATGATTTATTACTATCAATGAATAATATTTTTGATCATTTCTAATAATTTTGGTAAATAACTCTTCCATAAATTTTAAATAAGTTACATTAAATGTGTAAAAATATTAATCAAATTATCTAACTTAAATTTCAGATAATTATACTTTTCTTTACTTTTTAAGAAATGAAAAACTCAGACAGGTAATAAATTTTATTCGCAAAAACTTACCAATTATGTAAGAAATGTATGAATCTTAAAAAAATTCAAAAATAACAAGGAATTACTCACCTGGCATTTGGTATGAATATGGTGCTTGGCCTGGCTGTGGTGTGGAGAACCCTGGGCTGTAACTAAGACACCCAGTCTGCAATGGTGATTGTGTTTGTGAAAGTCCACTTTCTGTCTTGATGCCCGGCAACATTACACCCAAATCTGTGTAAGAAATTAATGTTCAACTGATTCTTACCAATGGAGCGGGTAGGGGAAACAAAGAAATTCTATGATGCTAAACATATTCATAAGAAAATAAAGAACAACTGGAAGTTAAATACCGTAAGCAGGTAAGCTGTAAGGTTGCCCAGTCTGTGAGTAGGCTGTATACACTGCTGGTTGCTGCATTCCTGAATACTGGGTCTGACTGGCATAGGCAGACATTGTTTGAGCTGCTGGCGTAGAAAGAATATGTGGATAGGGCCTAAATAGCAGGAAATGGGAGAAAAACTATCAGTCACATAAGATAATACATAGATTGTTGATTCAAGCAACCATGCCTTAGTCATCTCCGAGTGGATTACTGTAACATGTTCTACATGGGATAGCACTTGAAAAGCACTTGGAAGCTGCAGTTGCACTGGTAGGGACAGCTTTTGGCATTTCTCATTACACCCATATTTCTCTGCAAGAAGCCAATGAGCTTCTAAGTGCAATTCAAAATGCTGATTATTATTTACCTATAAAACCATAACAGCCAGATTATTTGTGGGTCTGGCTGTCTTCTACCGCCATCAAGTCTAGCAATGAGGGCATGATCCAGATCCCTTCTATCAAACAACTGCATCTTATTGAACCCAGGAATCATGATTTCTCTATGGCAACACCTGCCTGTGGAACAGCATGCCTCAAGAAATCCAGACTCTATTAGATTTTCATTAGGCACTGAAGACATGGCTATTCTCGCTGGTGTTTGGAAATATTAGGCAAGCTCCACTGTTTTTATAAGTTGGAATTACTGTTTTGACTGTGGGCATGAGGCTTTAGACTGTAAAAGGAAAGAACTAGGAATGTAACTGAAGTGAAGGAATGCTAGCAAGTGTATTTTTGAGAATTGTAGGAAATTTACAACAACATATCAAATGTTGGAATTGGAATGTATAATTTAATATTAATGATTGAAGGAAAAAATGACAAACACATCAGTGTGTTAATAAATGGTAAAGGCTAAGGTGCAAGTGTTGATGTTAAGAGGCATTTCAAAATATATATTGATCCACACTTGGAAATTGAAGGAATCTTTATTGTTCCAGCCCATTTATTGTCCAAATTAGATAAACAAAGTTTATTGATATAGAAAAAATATGAGTGCGTGTAAAGGTTTGAATTTTGGAGTTTATTACCCAAATATGGAGTTGAAGGCTGGTTGTTCAATGTGATAATAACAACATATGATTGAAGTAATGCATGCATGACAATACATGGGGTGCTCAAGAAATACTGGCAATCATTTGTCTGAAATGGTATAGGGCCGTGGTGGCGAACCTATGGCACGCGTGCCACAGGTGGCACGCGGAGCCATTTCGGCTGGCACGCCACGGGTCCGGCACATTCTACTTCCGGGTTTCTGGCGCGCATGTGCAGAGCTGCTAGAGCTACCCGAAGCAGAAGGAGGAGGGGCGGTTGCGCAGGCTGGGCGGCTCGTGTAACCACTCCCTCCTCCTTCTGCTGCCAGCCTCATGTTCCTGCTTCTGCCCGGAGTGCCAGGCTTGGAACAGAAGGAGGAGGGGGCGGTTGCGCGAGCCGCCCAGCCTGCGCAACCGCCCCCTTCTCCTGCTCCAAGCCTCGCACTCCGGGCACCAGCCGGAACGTGAGGCTGGCAGGAGAAGGAGGAGGGAGCGGTTACGCGAGCCGCCCAGCCTGCGCAACCGGCCCCTTCTCCTGCTCCAAGCCTCGCACTCCGGGCACCAGCCGGAACGTGAGACTGGCAGGAGAAGGAGGAGGGAGCGGTTACGCGAGCCGCCCAGCCTGCGCAACCGCCCCCTTCTCCTGCTCCAAGCCTCGCACTCCGGGCACCAGCCGGAACGTGAGACTGGCAGGAGAAGGAGGAGGGAGCGGTTACGCGAGCCGCCCAGCCTGCGCAACCGCCCCTCCTCCTTCTCCTGCCAGTCTCACGTTCCGGCTGGTGCCCGGAGTGCGAGGCTTGGAGCAGGAGAAGGGGGCGGTTGCGCAGGCTGCATCCCTGCCATTCTCCCTGCCATTCAAGCGGCCGAAGGAGCCCCGGAGCGCCGACGTTGCCCTCCGTCTCGGTCTCCTGCCGCCACCGCCAGCTGCAGCCTTCCCAGCAGGTGGGCGCACGTGGAAGGGGTCGCGGAGCAGAGGCGCCCGGCGGTTTAAGGCAAGAGGCGGGCGGGAGATGCGGGCAGGAGCTTGCTTCCGCCGATGCCACTTCTGGCATCCCTGCGCCTCTCGCACCGCTCGCCGGGTGTCTCTGCTCCGCGATCCCTCCCCTGCGCGCCCACCTGCTGGGAAGGCTGCAGCTGGCGGTGGCGGCAGGAGACCAAGAAGGAGGGCAGCTGCAGCCTTCCCAGCAGGTGGGCGCGCAGGGGAGGGATCGCGGAGCAGAGACACCCGGCGAGCGGTGCGAGAGGCGCAGGGATGCCAGAAGTGGCATCGGCGGAAGCAAGCTCCTGCCCGCATCTCCCGCCCGCCTCTTGCCTTAAACCGCCGGGTGCCTCTGCTCCGCGACCCCTTCCATGCGCGCCCACCTGCTGGGAAGGCTGCAGCTGGCGGTGGCGGCAGGAGACCGAGACGGAGGGCAACGTCGGCGCTCCGGGGCTCCTTCGGCCGCTTGAATGGCAGGGAGAATGGCAGGGATGCAGCAGCGGGCGTTTTTGAGCTCCCGCCCGGCTTGGAAGTTTCAGCGGTGGCAGTAGCGCTCTCTCCTTCCCTCCCATGCGCGTTAATCCTGCCGGCGCCTGCCTCGCAGGTGAGCCCTGACCGCCGCCACCGCCTCGCCCGCAGGGCAGCAGCGGCGTGTCCAGCCATGGCGAAGGCGGCGGTGCCGGACGATGCTGGTGCCCGGAGTGCGAGGCTTGGAGCAGGAGAAGGGGGCGGTTGCGCAGGCTGGGCGGCTCGCGTAACCGCTCCCTCCTCCTTCTCCTGCCAGTCTCACGTTCCGGCTGGTGCCCGGAGTGCGAGGCTTGGAGCAGGAGAAGGGGGCGGTTGCGCAGGCTGGGCGGCTCGCATAACCGCTCCCTCCTCCTTCTGCTGTCAGCCTCACGTTCCGGCTTGTGCCCGGAGTGCGAGGCTTGGAGCAGGAGGAGGAGGGGGCGGTTACACGTGCGCAGTAGATGTGCGCATGCACGGTGTGGGCGCGTGCGTGGTGCAGGCGCGTGCATGTAGGTGTGGGTGCGCATGCGCAGGGGGGGGTGCGCATTGCATTTTGGGTAGTGGCACGCGGGAGCGCTGGTGGGTGTGCGCGCGCCTATTTTTGGCACGCCGAGAGAAAAAGGTTCGCCACCGCTGGTATAGGGTTTCCTGCCTGAGCAGGAGGTTGGACTAGAAGACCTCCAAGGCCCCTTCCAAATCAATTATTCTGTTACTCAACACTGAATAGAACAAATATTTGGTTAAGGTATTTAAAAAATAAATGTAGAAAGAATGGCTATAGTGATGTTAGGGGTGCATTGATTGGGGACATGAACATGGAAGTAAGTTTGTATGAAGATGGTGCTGTGCTACTAGCCAAGAAATTGAATGATTTATAGTTCTCAGGGAGTAGGGCGGCATATAAGAACACTAAATAAATAAATAAATAAATAAATAAATAAATAAATAAATAAATAAATAAATAAATAAATAAATAAATAAATAAATAAATAAATAAATAGTAGATTGACTGCAAGATACAGCAAGGGATACGGTTCTGAAAATTAATGCATCAAAGACTAATATTTGACAAACATACGTTTGTCAGGAAAAATTAGATGTATGAAAAATAAATGGTTTAAACTAAATTAAGTAATTTAAGTATAAGTTGTAATCTATTTTATTATACAGGTTAATGTATTTCTATCAATATAATTACCTACAAATAATGGATTAAAACTGCTATAAATATAGTATAGACACATTAAAACAATAAAGTACATACAATAATATAACAAAGACCATAAGTTCTGCAACACAGTCCTTAGATATCAAATGTCCTGGGGAATAGCAATGCTTTTACTATGCACTTAAGTAGTGAGGAAATTTATGTATGGGTAGTTGATTTACACATGAAACTCAAAATCTTTTACAACTATCATCCAATGCAAAGATACAAAAATAAGATTAATAAAGGGCTATGCGTAACCATAACAAGATTTAGAGATATATACAATACGGTGCCATTCTTGTCCCCATTACTTCCCCTAGTGTATGCGCCCCAGATTCAATCAGGAGGATTTCATCCTTCTCCAAGCATGTGTGCTTTCTGGATAGTTGTAGTAGTTATGATTATAGGGTATACAAATCCAGAAAATAATTATCCAGTGCACATAACTCAGAATTTTAAAACTTTGATTCTTCATATAAATTAATCACCCTAACATAAATGGCATTTAACCTAGCAAGCAATGAGTTTAAACCGGGCCAAAGTGTAAATCTCCATATAACAATGCATTTTATGCAAACCCAATGTAGTTCCTAAATTTAAACCAATTTTTAAACAAAATACTTGCAGAAACTGATATACAAATAACATATATAAGATATACATGCACACTAACTTGGAGGGATATAGCTGTGGTGAGTATTGATGTGATGATCTTGGACTGTAGCCACTACTTGTTATCACTGTAAAATAGAAAGCATTTACAATGTTCAATTTATCAGCTATTGAGATTTTTAAAAAGGCTTAAATTTTTTGAATGCTTTAAATAAAATTGGTGGCATTGTGTTATTCTTCACATTTTTTATCTGGAAACAAATAACTAATCTATACAATGTCTAACTTTTTATGATCTTATTTAGTTTGGCAGATGCATTTAAGCAGAACAGGTTTTCATAAAGATACAAATAAATACTTTTCAAATACTATTCCTGGACTGGGAGGCCATGCCATATTCTGCTCCTGTATGGATTACTGAAATGTGTTGTACATGGGGCTGCCCTTGAAACTCACACAGCTGCAAAATGTCTGGCATGCACAGCTGAGGTGTCCTGCGGTTCACCTGAATAACAACACTGCTGGCTTCCAATTGCTTCCTGGGTGCAATTCAAGATGTTAGTTGTCATCTTTAAAGCTCTGTATAGCATATAGCTCAGGGGTGGGCTGCTGGAGGTTCACAGGGGTTCGGGAGAACTTCTAGCTAAGATTCTGTGCAGTTCGGGGGAACCCCCAAATCCCACTCCTGGCTGGCCCCGGCCACACCGCCCCTTCCAGGAGTCCCCATGCGGCCCATTTTGGATGCAGGTAAGTGCAGGGCGTGCACGGAGGCTTGGGGAGGGCAAAAAAAGGGCCTACCAGAAGTTCGGGAAGGCTGGAAACGGGCCCGTTTCTGGCCTCCAGAGGGCCTCCGGAGCCTGGGGAGGCCATTTTCGCCCTCCCAGAGGCTCAAGGAAAACCTCTGGAGACCCAGAAGGGCAAAAAGCCCCTCCCCCATGATGCAGGAGGCCAACTAGGCCACGCCCACCATGGCCATGCCGACCCAGCATCCAGGCAGAGTACCCCTTGCTAAAATTTTTGAAGCCCACCCCTGATATAGCCGGGTTACTTGTGGGCCCATCTCTTCTTCTTTCCCATCCTAATGGATTAATAATGAGACCTTGGAGGCATGCCTTCCTGACCACCACTCTAGTCCTTTCCAACATCCTTCTTCCTGAGGTTAAAGGGATCCTTCCTCTCTTAGCCTACCAGAGGACTGTGAAGACCTGGCTCTTTTCCCAAGCCCAGGATGGGGTTGAACTATGAGGATGATAGGTCTGGTGCCCCAGGGGAAAAGGATACTTTTGTTTTTTACTATGCATTTTATGGATTGTCATGAGCTGCCTAGAGTCATTCTATAAGATATGCAGCCATATAAGTCCTATAAATAAATAAACTTTATCATATGAATCTGTGCTAACATTACCTATGAAAAGCTTGAATGGAAGATATTTTATGGAAATAAAGTGGAAGAAAAATCAAGCATTTATGTTTTATGGAATATATTTTTTGTGCAGTTATTTGCCATGCTGATGAGTACTTTATAAGTAATATTTTACAACTTAGATTTGTTTTATTAGAAAGCATTTATATTCAAACCAGTTGTATATTCAATTTTCACCTCTTCTTAGTTACTGGAGACTTCTACCTCATATCTTGTTTTATTTATTTTTTATTTATTTATAGTTAAATTTATATAATTTTGTTTCAGAAAATTAACACGAACTAGGGAATAACAAGGAATAGGGTGAAAACCATATGGGAGTAAGAGTCAGCAAAACCCACCATTTACTACAGACCCGATTTAAGAGCAGTGGGAACAGCAAATGCACAACCACCATGCACAACATGTTATATATGTGCACAGCAACTATGCCTGCAGGTTTCCCCCCCCCCCATCCTGGCACTCTCCAGTTGTGTGGATTATACAGGTGGGCAACAGGTGGGAAAAGGACTGTTATCCAGTTACTCTAGTGTAAGATTTGGTGCACATAGCATTCCTGACTTCTACGTTCAACTATTCATATGATGCCATGCAGAATGAATTCATTAATGTTAACAGAGAAACTTGTTCATAAGATAGCATAATATGAATTATGGGGTGTAAGCATAACGTTCGGTATTTGTAGCAATGAGTTCAGTAAATATGTGATTTCTGTTACATGTGTTTTCAACTTTTTAAAACTGATTTTTGCAGGGCTAAAATAGAGCGGCCACAAAATGGAATTGCTTAAGTTTACACAAGTGACTTTATTAGTCCAATACAATTTTAACAATTGGTTCCCAGGCAATGTCATCTACTTTTCACACTGAACACACAAGATTCAAAAGCTCTTGTGCTGAATGGCACAGAATGTTCCAAAGAAAACTAGTTTAAAATAAAATAAAATAAAGAAAATGAAGCATGGGTATCTACAAGCCCATGTTACTCAAATCAAAATGATAAAATCAGTGTGGGATCATAGATGCTGCTCATTTTAGATCTGTAGCATTGCTTTTTGTCACTGGCCAGTTTTACATATCTCATGCCCCTGCTAATACTGTTGAAAGGATTCATGAAAATATTTTCATATTTCTTTGGATTTTTGTTAACAGTGTTGTTCTTAGTCTTAGCTAGGGCAATGGATTCTGGCTTATGCTGACAGTATTTATCTTATTATTTCCACATATAAAAATACAATGTTTCATGAGGTGAGAGTGAAAGCAATACTAATTTTTCTTTAGAAATTAATACATTCATTTAATTTTATACTGAAAACGCACCAGTAGGGTAACTATCAGTTGCACACATGCCCACACAAAGAGCAGCTGTATTTTTCTGCAGAAGCTTAAATGATGATAATCATATTCTATTAAAATTGTTCAAGAATATTGCGTAGTCTGGACTGATTCCAAAAAATGTCAAGTTTCTCTTTCGTCTAACCATCTGTCTTGGCTATGGCAAATGCGTTCCAAATATATATACCAAAATGTGAACAAAATCTTTCAGAGCCATTCCGTATCAGTCCTCTAACATAGAGTGTCTTTATTAAGCCATCTGCATTTCATTCACTTTTAAAAAGATAAAAGCACTGTATAAAAGGTAGCCCTGAAAAATCCCTTAGTCTAATCAATCATATTTTTACTTCAAAGTAGTTTCCTTTTTTCAATATGCCAGCCTTTAGCATTTTACAGATAGGTAGCAGTTCCTAATCATTTTGCAAAACACACTTTAGACAGGAACATGGAGTAAGTGCCATGTACTTAAGACCTTTAGTTTCTGGAGCAAAATTCTCTGAATATCACGTTTATTTATTTAACCATAATTAAACCTCTTCCACTTCAGCTTCATGGCATTTCAAGAAACACGGTTAATTTCAAAAGCACTATGTGATAAGATATGAATGGGCTGACAATGAAAGAAAATCAAAACTTTTCACTGGGTATATTGACAATTTTTGTCTCCTTCTTTACAAAGCATCTAAATATCTGTTTAATATGACTTTAAAATAAACTCTAAATATTGTAGACTTTAAATGCTCTTTTTTTATGCAACATTTTTTTAAATGTTGAAAATATTTTAAATGGCTTTTGAAGCCCATACAAGGTTTTGTAAGAAGTAGAAAAAGTGATAAGTAATTACATTACAGTATACAATTCTAAGTTTTGTGAAAAGTATGAACTTAAGATAATGGCCATTCACAAAAATTTTAGAACCTAATTAATCTGAGAACAGAGTATAATAAATGTATTGTAACTACATACAGCAAAGCCAACTTTCCATATTATCCTGAAACTGTTTTTATATCTCTTTATATTTTAAACATTAGAATATTTCTTAGATGAATGAAGTTCTTTTTATGAACTTAAACCATAAATCCTTCTGCTTCCTTGCTATCTGGGTGATATTTGCAACTTTTAATAATAATTGTATACTTAATTTTGTTTAATAAAATAAATGATTTTAAATATTAAATTCTTCTATTTCATATTTATTTCCACAATATTTCATTATAGTTCATATTGTGGAAAGATAGGGCATATAAACTGATTTTAGTGTATTATAATCTGTGAGACAATAATTGTGGAAAGCTGTCCATAGGCAAAATTACACTTCCCCTAAATTCTTCTGTCATTATTGTTACTGTCATTCATTATATCTAATTTTAGTAGCAGAAAAGCTTGTCTGTCATCAGATATATATTGTATCTATAGGCACTTTCTTGAGCAAGGTAATAAGAATGGTACAAGCTAACTGCCGGCATATTTTCCCATGCATTAGACGATTTACTGTTTATTTTTGTAAAGAATAGTTTTAAAAACTATAGATATAGATCTACATGCAGTATTATGAGCAAATTATGTGTTTTACCTGACCCAGTAAAATTGTCAAGAGATCCATCTCCACTTGTTGTTGTTGTTGAGTCATTACTGTTCATAGGCTCTGTTTTGACTGCAAGAAGAGACACTGTATAGAAGAATGAGCAGATGTGAGATTGTGTTTCTATATTTACCTATATCATGCCAACTAAAGCAAAAAGTAAGTAAATTTGAGATATGTCAAACTATACACACAAAGAAAAAAATTAGTAAGATTCTTAGAATAACCTTCAGCCATAGAACCATAGCTTTAAAACCATGCACTACTTTTTAAAATTAAAAATGCTAACATTTATTCATTTAAACTGAATATTATCTGATTTTAATCAACGGAGAAAGCTAGAGGTACTTACACTACATTTCTCAAATATCCCTCTAACAAAAAGAGACACGGCTTTTCAAGACTATTTTTGGTTTCCCCTTTTTCACTTTCAGGTTCTTGATCCCACCTCTTTTTGATTTCTAAAATTTGTTCTTCCAGAGTGATCTATGTCTTAGAGCAGGGGTTTTAAACCTGCATGCTGACTGAGGAATTATGGGAGTTGAAGTCCATAAGTCTTAAATTTTCCACGCTTGGAGACCCCTGTCTATAGACTAAAACAACTCTAGCCCCAAAGTCTCCACATAAAACATAATGTGCATATGGTGTTTACCTTTGTGTTTTAATTGAGATTTTTCATATCTATGTCTGTAGCATGTGTTTTGCATATCAATAATAAGGCACAATATTATGGCACACAGTTTCTCTAGAAACCTAGATTCATGTTTGTAAAACTTTAGATTATAAACTTAAATAGCAATTTTGTTGCTTCCATTTTAACTAACTACAGTTTATATCAGAGCCAAGATAAACTTTTTCTCTAGTAAAGAAAGATAACTTTAAATCACAGATTATTTATTATGGATTGCCTTTCAAAATGATAGGATAAATTACAAATAATTTTAGGTTCATAAATATAAATTATCTACAGTGGGGGAAAAAGTATTTAGTCAGCCACCAATTTGTGCAAGTTCTCCCACTTAAAAAGATGAGAGAGGCCTGTAATTGACATCATAGGTAGACCTCAACTATGAGAGACAAAATGAGAAAACAAATCCAGACAATCACATTGTTGTGATTTGGAAAGAATTTATTTGCAAATTATGGTGGAAAATAAGTATTTGGTCAATATCAAAAGTTCATATCAATACTTTGTTATATATCCTTTGTTGGCAATGACAGAGGTCAAACGTTTTCTGTAAGTCTTCACAAGGTTGGCACACACTGTTGCTGGTATGTTGGCCCATTCCTCCATGCAGATCTCCTCTAAAGCAATGATGTTTTGTGCTGGGCAACACAGACTTTCAACTCCCTCCAAAGGTTTTCTATGGGGTTGAGATCTAGAGACTGGCTAGGCCACTCCAGGACCTTGAAATGCTTCTTACGAAGCCACTCCTTTGTTGCCCGGGCGGTGTGTTTGGGATCATTGTCATGCTGAAAGACCCAGCCACGTTTCATCTTCAATGCCCTTGCTGATGGAAGGAGGTTTGCACTCAAAATCTCATGATACATGGCCCCATTCATTCTTTCCTGTACACGGATCAGTCGTCCTGGTCCCTTTGCAGAGAAACAGCCCCAAAGCATGATGTTGCCACCCCCATGCTTCACAGTAGGTATGGTGTTCTTTGGATGCAACTCGGCATTCTCTCTCCTCCAAACACGACGAGTTGTGTTTCTACCAAACAGTTCTACTTTGGTTTCATCTGACCATATGACATTCTCCCAATCCTCCCAAATGCTCTCTAGCAAACTTCAGACGGGCCCGGACATGTACTGGCTTAAGCAGGGGGACACGTCTGGCACTGCAGGATCTGAGTCCCTGGCGGCGTAGTGTGTTACTGATGGTAGCCTTTGTTACGTTGGTCCCAGCTCTCTGCAGGTCATTCACTAGGTCCCCCGTGTGGTTCTGGGATTTTTGCTCACCGTTCTTGTGATCATTTTGACCCCACGGGGTGAGATCTTGCGTGGAGCCCCAGATCAAGGGAGAGTATCAGTGGTCTTGTATGTCTTCCATTTGCTAATTATTGCTCCCACAGTTGATTTCTTCACACCAAGCTGCTTGCCTATTGCAGATTCAGTCTTCCCAGCCTGGTGCAGGTCTACAATTTTGTTTCTGGTGTCCTTCGACAGCTCTTTGGTCTTCACCATAGTGGAGTTTGGAGTGTGACTGTTTGAGGTTGTGGACAGGTGTCTTTTATACTGATAACAAGTTCAAACAGGTGCCATTAATACAGGTAATGAGTGGAGGACAGAGAAGCCTCTTAAAGACAAAGTTACAGGTCTGTGAGAGCCAGAAATCTTGCTTGTTTGTAGGTGACCAAATACTTATTTTCCACCATAATTTGCAAATAAATTCTTTCCAAATCACAACAATGTGATTGTCTGGATTTGTTTTCTCATTTTGTCTCTCATAGTTGAGGTCTACCTATGATGTCAATTACAGGTCTCTCTCATCTTTTTAAGTGGGAGAACTTGCACAATTGGTGGCTGACTAAATACTTCCCCCCCCCCCACTGTATATTCTTGTTAACGGCAATTCCAATCTCTATTTTATAGGCAGTCCAGAAGAGAAAGGAAGTAATTGTTACATATAAATAAATTAGCAATTCAGTTTTCAGCTTTCACTCAAATACGTGATTAAATAAAATTGTAGCTTAATTAAACGTAATTAATTATTTTTCTTCCTCAGAATTTTTTTCTTTCTGAGGAAATCTGAGGAAGGAATTTTAAACTACGTTTACTATAGATTTTATTGAGGTATATTTGACCATATTTATTTTATTTTATTTATTATTAAATTTATAAGGATATCCAATTCCATGATGGCTCTGGTGGCAATAAAATCATTAATCAAAAAAGGTAAAAATAAAAAATGACAGTCATGCAGAAGAAGAAAGAACGTTCATTCTAAAAATAATACAACATAGAATACCCATTATCTAGTCTAACCCAAAGCCTTGAGGAAAGACCCAGGTTTAAGACTCTTATAAACATTGGGAAGGCACAATGGAGGGAATCTTGGTCCAGGGATTGGACACTGTGACAGAGAAACACATTTCTCAGGTTTCATCAGCCTGGTGCATGCCAACTCTAATCATACCTGTGGATAGAAACTATAGAAGATAGAAGGTCTCTTAGATAACCAGGCCCTATTTAGAGCTAATCAAAAGAACCTTGAATTGCATCTAGAAATCTACTGGTATCTATTGTGTGAAGCAAATGTGTTACATGGGCATGACATGGCATATCTATAATTCTGGGTATTGCATTCTGGACCAGGTGAAGCTTCCAAATTGTTTTCAGGGGCAGCCTCATGTGCAATGCATTGCAGTAGTCTACATGTAAGGTGCTCCTAGCACAATGATTGACTGTGAGATAAAGAAAATTCTTCTTCTGAAGGGGAACTATATTTCCATTCAAAACGGAGGATAGAACATTCCCAGTTCTGGTGATTCCAAAAACTCGCAGCTTCTTTTAATTTCTCCGAATACCTTTGATATCAGTAGTTAGCATTATATTGGACCCCCAATAATATTATAATGATTTGTGTGTGGTACACAGGTCCATTCTCCTCCATGCACAGTGTTATTTTTCCCTACCAGAGGCTGAAATTGTGTCTGCTTCTCTTTGTTTTAATTTATTTTATATACTTTATATTGATGTAAAATATAGCAGAAAGTCTGTTACAACAAAATCTTACAACTTCCTTGTACAATATTTATAGAAAGATTTCTAGAAATAGAAGGGGATGCAAGCTATGAAGCAAAAACAATAAAGCAAATTATCAGATGCTCAACCCAATAAATGATCAATCCAACCACACACATGCATTATGCTAGGATTGCTCATACTTGTTGCAGAAGAAGGAGTGCTGCAACTCAACAACCAGTCTGCAGTGTTTAAAACAGTCATGTTGTCTCCTGAGAATTGAAATGGTATACAGTGTTTCATTGTCTGAATATCTCCTTAATGTAAATTAATATGTTTCAGGATAAAAAAAAATCACACACAGCTTTGATCTCTGTATTGCTTTCAGGCAAACAGAGACAGACCTATACAAGTTAAAATAATCATTTATTTTCAGTAGTATGTTTTTAGATACCATGAAAAATGGCCCAAGTCATTAGTATGTTTTCAGGAGTCACAGTTCTCAAAACAAACAAACCTCTTTGACTCATATTGTTGGAAATGGATACATAAAATAAATAAATACTTCTCCATAGTGGGTGGAGCTAACCTCCAAAGATGGGAAAAACCTGCCCTCTAGCCAATCAGGACAGAGTCTGAAAAGTATAAATATAACCCCTCTGCTTTGGCACCCCCTCTTTTAACTCGGTCCTTAGCCATAACGACTTGTGCTTTTCCATCCTTGAAGGCTAGTTACTTGAGAAGATTTTCCAGTCAGATCTATAGTCGTTTTTGTCATCATCTGTGAGTCTTTGATATTTGTCTGCCTCTCCAAGTGACAGTTGTCAGAGCTCCTTGGGTCGAGGGCGGCCCAATTGTAAAATTCAATATATCCTGTATAAGTAATCTTCGAGTTATGACAGCAATTAGGACTGGAATTTCCATTGCTAAGCAATACAGTCCTCAGACAAAACTTCATGTGAAGTTAAGGTAAGGGATTGCCTCCTCGGCTTCCTCTTGACCTTCCCTCATCCAGGTATCAAATCCCCATCTCTGCCTTTTTGGCTTCTCTGCATAGGAGCACTCCTCAGTGGCAGTGCCAGGGCTGAAGTAAAGGTCCAGAGCAGGAGTGAAATTCAAAAATTTTCCCTACCGGTTCTGTGGGCGTGGCTTGGTGGGTGTGGCAGGGGAAGGATACCGCAAAATCCCCATTCCCTCCCCACTCTGGGGCCAGCCAGAGGTGGTATTTGCTGGTTCTCTGAACTACTCAAAATGTCCGCTACCAGTTCTCCAGAACCTGTCAGAACCTGCTGAATTTCACCCCTGGTCCAGAGCCTTCAGCAATCTCAGCCACCCACCACCACGGCTGGGCCTCTACTTCAGAACTTCTAAAGTCTTCCCAAACATTGTTGAGAATGGGACACGTTATTTGGAGAGCAGCAGGAGCAACCTTAGGAAGGAGGACTGGCATAGCCAGCAGTTGCTGCACGTAAAGGCCAGGTGCACCTCGTCAGCAGCAGCAGGAAGATAACTAAGAGGAAGCTGGGAATAGGGCTTGAAGCAATGAATGTGTACAAATTTCACTTATTTGAAGTGAAGTAGCAAATTTGGAAAAGGATAATGGGATTATAATACAAAAATATGAAAACAGGCCCAATGTACAATACAAACAATATGAAAGGTATTAGTGTCATACTGGAAATGAAAGGGAAGAAAAGCTTAGATCTGCAATAGCTAGGGCATTCAGAAGACCATAGAATATATTTTAAAATTATACAATAAGGCACTATTCAGTAAACAAACAAAATATATTTATATAGCTCTTACTACCTCATATTTAATGGATTTTTTTAAAATAAAAATGTATGCTTATTTAAATTTTTCAGCTTTTTAAAGAATCTGATTATTGTCCCTCAGAAAATGCCACAGCATTTTCTAGATTTAAACTGAAAGAGGTAGATTTTCACTCACCGCCTGTTCCATTTGTTGTAACAGATGTGGTGCTAAGATTAGATTTGTCCAGTTTAGAACTACCTGGTGCTTCACTGCTTCCCACAAGGTTATGAGGACTCGCTAGATCCTGCATTTCCATAGATCTATTAAAGGACAAAAGAAAAAAGAAAAAAAGACCACTATCACTGTTATTTGCTTCATAAAAGTGCACAGACTCCTCTGAGCTAGCCATACTTTAAAGTAAAAATTGAAAATGAACATTTCCTGAAAACTTTACATATGAAAGAAAACACTAGTCTGCAATTAGCCTCATGATTATCATCATTATTATCCTTGAGAGAGAAACTGGTAGAAAAGGAAAAGACAAAAGGAGATTAGAAACATTCGACTTGAATCATGTTCTTCTATGGGTGGGTGGGTGGAATAGAGAGAGGGGGCATCTGAAAGTTTTGTCCAAGAAACTTCAAATGCCTTTTGGATAGCAGCCTGCAATTACGCATGATTTAACTGAAGTTCATCTTCAATTAAAAGTGGAAATTACAGGTAGTAATTGTCACTGCTGATTTCACTCAGAATGTAAATGTGGTATGTGTGTGTAGTAATATAGGCATTTTGAATTATTCCAGGAGAGTTAAACAAAGACCTGAGAAAAATTACATTTAAAAAAAAGAATAATATCAATAGGAAATATTCCTCTCCTGAAACAACAGGCAAAATATAGGGATATAATTTTAATATAGTATTTTTGTAAAAATAATAATTGGCATTTAATAGCCAATTAATGTAAGGACTTTCATACAACTTCACCAGTCTCAAACCACCATATATTTGTGGAACAGTAACTGAGATATGGAACTTAAGTAGGAACAGTGAAACAGTGACATGAATAGCGAAAGGCAGCAGTATTATGAAAGCACGTCTCCAAGAACTGGCATGCTAACTGGAGAAAATTTACTAAAAGTTACTACTTTCCAAAAGTATTTGCTGAGGGTAGAAAATTCATGTGGTGGAAATTAAACACCAAGTACGTTCTGGAATAGTGGAAAATTCTTGCAAATGAAAACTCCCTAGTTTGTCATAATAGCAATAATTACACTGTATGTACTGATAAAAATAAAACATCCAAATACATAAATTTATATAATGAGAAAGACAGTAACTTTTGAAAAGAAATCATGCATCTTGGCAATATGTGGCTGATTCAGACAACAAAACTAAGCTTATGGTTTCATTGCATAGCAAAATGCGGAGACTGTAACAAAAAAATATACTATGAATGTTTGTCTCCGAAGGAAACAGAATTCTTATCCCATCCCATATTTATACATTTTCTATGACTTCACTTTTTTTAAAATAAATTTTCTCAAAGCCTTGCTTTATGATGTAAAAAGCTACAGTGGGCTTTTACAATAACAACATTTATATTTATGTATAGTATATTTATAATACTATTCCACCTGTTCCTCAATTCTCAGGTTTCATTCCTGGCATTCTCAAGTACAACTGTAAAATATTCCTGTCTAAAAAACTAGATATTTGCTGCCAATCAATATAATTAGCAATGAGTAGGTGGACTAATGATTTGACTGAGTATAAGGAAACTATATTCTCTGTTTTGAAGCAAAGGGTAAGAGATGGCAAGGCATATAGCTCCAATGAGTGGAAAAATAGTGACTCCAGGCTGATTTCATTTTAAGAAAGCCTCAGACTTCCATCAAATCCAAGATTTATTTGGTAATTCATGTTAACATTTCATAACTAGTAGTATTCACACTTGAATCTAAAGTTTATGTTTATTTGTATCCCACAGTTATTGTTTTTGCAAGTAATTCAAGACAGTGAACACGTCCACCTTCTTTCCCTGTTTTTCCACAACAACAATCTTGTGAGGTGGGTTGGGCTGAGAATGAATTGGCCTAGTGTCACCCAGCTGGCTTTTATGGCTAAGATATTAATTTGATACAGATTGAAATATAGAAAAAACATTTGGTACAAGCAAGATAGGAAATTTTTCCAAACATGCAATTTTTAAAATGATTTACCGTATTTTTCGGAGTATAAGACGCACCGGAGTATAAGACGCACCTTAGTTTTTGGGGAGGAAAATAGGGGAAAACAATCTGCCTACCAGGTATTCATCTGGCTAGCATCCTTAGTCTGGTCAGCTTCAGCACATTATTTTATCCCCTGGTTAGGACTTAAAAAAACCTTCTTCTGAGAGAGTAACAATGAAAGAGCCTGCAAGCAGGTAAGAGCTGGGAAGATCGTTAGCACCTGGTTAGGGCTAGAAAAAAACTTATTCGGAGCAAGTAGAGCAATGAAAAAAAATTCTGCAAAGACTTAGGGCTGGAAAAACATTCTTTGGAGAGGGTAACAATGAAAAAGCCTGCATGGTAAGAGCTGGGAAGATCTGTTAGCACCTAGTTAGGGCTGGAAAAAAAAAGCTACATTCGAAGTATAAGACGCATCCAAATTTTCAGCCACTTATAGTGAGGAAAAAGGTGCGTCTTATACTCAAAAAATACGGTATTTGTGTCTGTGTGTGTGCAGAAAGCAAGAAACCTGAACCCGAGACAGGCAGTCCCATTAAAAAGGTGGCATGATACTTCAATGAACACTAAAAACATTTCAAGGATTCCACCAAAATAATGGGTATTTGAAGGGTGACTTTTTCTCCTAAGTAGTTACAGCGGGTGACCTTGGAATTCTTACTCATTTCCATGATATCCTCTTCCTGAACATGATGTTGTATGACAGGCAGTATCCTCAGATTCATAGCCACCAAGGTTAATGTACTGTACAGAGAAGATGTTGATGACTTGTCTCCAGCTGTGCAAGTCGCTGTTTAAGGTTATCTGACATAATGCATACAATTCCATTTAATTTTTTGACTTGTTCAAAAGTGCAATTAGAACTTGTTTCAAGGTTTGATTACATCTAATAATACAACATTAGAAAAAAATGCCTTATTTTGTTTTTCATTTGGGGCAAAACTCCAAAAGGCTTTCTCATGAATCAAGATATTCAAGACATGCATCCTGAACTTGAAATTCTTTCATACAATTATTCTAGAGGCCCTCCAACTCCACAAGGTTGCTTCCAGCATTAAAACTAAGGAAAACAATAAAACAATGAGAATAAAAAGAATACTTAATTGATAAAAATTCCAGAGGAATAGAGGCCCCTCTATTATAGAGAGAGTAGTCAGGTTCTGACAACTTTTTGAATATCCATATAGATCTCCTGGGATATACAGCTTCAGAGAGCAGGAATATTTTGTATCTCCTTACAGCCTTTATTAGAAGAAAACTCATCTCTTAACACAGGGGTCCCCAACCTGTGAGCCACAGCCCATTGCAACCGGGTCATGGAAATGGCCTGTGAGTGTGTGCGCGCATCCTCACTTGCATGAGCAACGGGTGAGTGTGCGGGCTCCATTTAAGTGAGCGGCAGGTGCACGTGCACGCAGCTCATGCAAATGGAGCTGCGCGCTCACGTGGAACCATCCCCCCTCCCCTCTCCCCACCAGTCTGCAAAGCCGGAAATGTTAGGAAACTGCCTTAATACCTGACAATTCGATGTACTGAGACTTGTTGTGATGAAATTTATATAGACCCTCTTTGGAGAGAGAGTCATTCAGGTTAAATTTTAAGCAAATGTTTGTGCTGA
Organism: Diadophis punctatus similis; assembly: GCA_023053685.1. NCBI lineage: Eukaryota > Metazoa > Chordata > Lepidosauria > Squamata > Dipsadidae > Diadophis > Diadophis punctatus. Next base: position 96,453,595 of record JALIGW010000001.1, read on the forward strand.
AAGAAAGAACTTTATTTATTTATTTATTTATTTATTTATTTATTTATTTATTTATTTATTTATTTATTTATTATTCATTCATTCATTCATTCATTCATTCATTCATTCATTCATATTTGTATTCTGCCCAACTACAGAAGGACTCTGGGCGCTTTACAACAAATGGGAAATGATTGCCTAAATATTTAAAGCTGCTTTTTTAAATTTAGGTTTACCTTCTGCCTTTAGCTTTCTTACTGCTCTTACTTTTTTCTATCTTACTCAATGCTGCTTATCTTAATATGAAATACTCTTATGAGTACAGATGAAATATTCGCTTATATCCATAGGAGCACCAAATAGTTGCATAGTCAGTAAAGTATTTCAATTCACAAAAGGGGTTGTCTCCATTTGCTTCCAATTCCTTTCCCAATTCCAGTTATTTTGTGCAACATCCAACATTATTCCATTTTCAGAAGATAATTAAAACTGTTTATTTCATGATGCTTCATTAAAATGATTAAGAACAATTAATAATATAATATGTGCTAAATTTACCAACAGCAGTACAAAATCACAGTAAAATGAAACATGGTCCTGTACCAGAACCACAATACAAATAGTGATTTCTCTTTAAGTTAGTAAAAAAAACTTGACCCTGAATTACTGAGAAGAATATCTACAATTTACCTCAATTAATCAGTAGAACACCAAACAACAGTAATTAAAATTCTAGGAACAAATATACAGGAAGTCTTTAAGTTACGATCACAATTGAGTCCAAAATTTATGTTGCTAATTGAGACAGTTGTTGAGTTTTGCCCCATTTTATGACTTTTCTTGCCACAGTTGTTGAGTGAATCACTGCAGTTGTTAAGTTGTTAACATGGTTGTTAAGTGAATCTGGCTTCCTGGGACACTGCAACCATAAATATGAATCAATTCCCAAGCATCTGAATTTTGGTCACGTGACATGGGGATGCTACAATGGTCATAAGTGTGAAAAACAGTCATAAGTCACTTTTTTCAGTGCCATTGTAACTTCAAACGGTCACTAAATGAACTGTTGTAAATCGAGTACAGTACCAGTAATTTGTTTTTATCAGTCTCTTGTGAATGTTAAACTACAGTTCTGTTAAATCGATCTAACAAAACCCTAAGTGTAGAGGCAAAAGAAATAGCAGCTCCAATATCTCAAGAAAAAATTACCTCAGAATTCATACTTTTTGGCTCACTGCCTTTGTCAGTATTGTAAATGTGAATACAGACAGCTAAGCCCCCCTCTCCACCTATCCAAATTCCATTATTGATGCGTGCACTTTCTAATATACCTCTTCCAGCTTATAACTTAATTGTGACCTACAACAACCTCATATTCTAGTTCTGGGCCTCTTTTGAGCAGCAGACATGAAACCTCCAAGGACTGGACTGAGACCACCATACTCACTTTCACTTCTAACCAAATCCAGATTTCGCCTTTGAAAACCTAAGGTAGAGAACTGATTATGGAAAGGCAAATCCATTTCTGCTGAAAAAAAGCTGGGTACAGTTACTGTTGTTTGGGAATTGATCTTATATTTAGTCACTTTCAATACTTTTTCGCAAAAATACAACACAGAGAATACTGAAATACATCAATTATATTGTAAAATCTGATTATAGTAAGAAAAATGTTGGGTGCGTACTTAAAATATATAGAAGCCTGTTGGCTGTTATATGAAATATCTCAAGAGAGACTATATGAAACTCATAAAAATCTTATCTATTGAAGAAAGAATGTGGGGTCATGAATTAATGAAATGGGGGGGTGGGAAATAATCCTTTGGGATACTCGCTTTGCGCAAACATCCCATCTGTGGTTTCAACCACATAAAAGACTCGTGGGCAAATCCAAACACATTAAGAGAAGTGCTTGAGGAATCTGCCAAGAAGCCAGATGCACTGATTGCGGAATTTCTTTTTTAGCTGTCATCTGAATCTTCTAACTGCCATCCAAAATATGGGCAATATGAAAAATTGTGACCTATAAGGCGAGATGCAATGAGTACTACTTAAGTCTAAATGACCATCTGCATCCAGGAATGGATTGTTTAAAAGGATTATGTGAAAGGTAGTGAACTATGTGTGCTGATGGTAGCGTTATTTATAAACCGTCCCTTATATTATTAAATTACTATTAAAACAGGGTTTCCTGTTTCCTATTTAAGCAGAGTCCATGCTGCTTTTATGTTTTCTTTTTTTTAACTCCCTCAATACTTACTTTTCTTTACCAATGTTTACATACCGCATAATTATTTTTTAAATAAAATTATCTACCTGAAAAAAAACTCCTATAGACTATTCATGTCTGCTCTGACTAACACCTTCGTTGTAGTTCCGTCCATCCTTGAAGGTTACTGCTGGAGATGGGACATACCATACATACAAATTTGATCTCACATATAAGCAATTTTTGAAGCAAAATGACAATTTAATATGAAGGTTGTCTAAGTTTGAACAAATCTGAAACAACCAAAATGGCTTCAAAATACACAAATTTGACTTTATCACCATTGCATGCTGAGTTCTCGGATGTGGAAGTGGACCTGTGATTTTCAATGATTCCCTTATTTTTACCTCCCCCTTCTGGCTGTAGAACAGGGGTGCATAGTTTGAAGCCTCAGAGCTATTTGCTGTTGTAAATGGTCAAAGGTTGAATTGCTATTTTTCATGTAATAGAAAGAGACAATGATTACATATTTAGAAGATATTCATATTATGCTTGAAAATTAAAAATTTAACTATCATTCCAGTACCTTCTACATGTTGGAGAGTGATTATCACTGAACGGCAAGTCTCTCAACTCATAAAATACTGTGCATTCTTTCTGCTAAGGGAAGGATAAATTAATAAAAACCTTTCAGCCCACAAGAACAGTCACATAATGGCATTCTGCTCAAGCATGCAGCTAATAATACATCTGTATTTACATATATTAAGAGTTAAAGTTGAATATACTCCTTGTGCACTATATTTTTCTTTGATAAATTATTTGCAATTTTAAAACAAGCTATGATTTGGCAATAATAGTGAATTTTATTTCTTTACACACAAGTCACTAGAACACTAATAAAACAGACCGAAATTCATTTTTTCATTATCCAGTACACGAAAGATTCACATCTAAATGATCAGACAACTGAGTTTTCAACAACAACAACAACAAATTAAAATGTGTCCAAATACAGATTTCTATAGTATACCAATACTAATACTAATGTAACCAGGCTACATATGATTATCTTTTCCAAATAGACGTTCTATCCATGTACCATCATCAGCTGGAGAAAAATATTTCAGCATGCTACTTCTGTCTATAAACTGGATTCTTTAAAGGAAAGCATTCTTACAGCTAATTATACTCGCTCACACACAAAAACATACACACACACACACACACATTCATTCAGACAGACAGAACACCATCACACTAGTATTGACTCTCTTAAGTCACTTAAGACTCTTCAAGGTCTTCCAATGTGGATCCGTTGCTACTATAATTAAATCCATCCACCTTGTTGTTATTGCCATCTTTTCCCTCTCTTTTCTTTCACCTTTCCCAACATCACAGATTTCTCAAGGGAGCTGGGTGTTTTCATAATATATCCATATTTGAGCCTGGTCATTTTTACCTCACATGAGAACTCTGGATTGATTTGTTTTCTTGGCCATCTATATAATATTCTCAAAAATCTTACCCAACACCAAACTTCGGAAACATTAGTACTCTTTTTATTCTGCTTCTTCAATGTCCAACCTTCACTTTCATATTGTGTCTGGGGAAAAACAGTGCCTGCACAATACTGAGCTTTGTAGATATCGACCTGTCCAATATCTCAATATTTTCCTACACACTTCTGGTTTGTGATATATTTCTTGACTGCTGGTTTCTTTATTGATGATAATGGATCCTAAAAGGCAGACATTATCTCCATATCTGCATTGTTAAAGTTTTGGATGAATAAGTTGACGTTAGTCTGATCTTTATATTTAATTTTAGTCCAATTTTTTCCCTATGCTCCTTGACTTTGATGACTAGAGCTTGCAGATCATTAGCATTTTCAGATATCTACAAACACATACACCCACACACATCATATTCTGACTTAAAGGTTCATGCACATCAGTTCCATTAATGAAATAATCCGCCTATATAAATAAAAGTAGCTGGCAGGTTCAACTAAACCAGCAGAATGCCCATTTACTTCTCTGATGATGTTTTAGTTCTAAAACTATGTTATAATCCATTTCAATCAACAGCATTCAGATGTTCCTAAAAATAAAATTCTATTGTCCCAGAACATAGTAGTATGACTATTAGAAACAAGCAAGGATAGGCACAAAATAGGGCATACTTGTCAAGTGCAGGGAAACTAGGAAATCCAGGCAGTTCAAATGAATATAAAGGTTTATTGCAAACTTAAACTCTCTACAATAATCTGAACTACTAATGGTCAAAGCAAATTGGCAGTAGGTAAGAGTCAACGGATCCCTTGTGGATGTGAGGGGACTCAAGATGTATGACATATTTGACAGATCCCCTCAGTCAAATATGTCATACATATTTCTTTTTTATTTCCCGTTCAGTCTGGTCATCTCCTGCATACTTTTTGTCTTGAACTCAGAATAAAACCTGACAACATTTTGACTACTTCAGCCATTGTGCTGATTCTGCTTAATCTTACAATACCCACTTCTTCCCCTTTTTATCAGAGATATCAGCAAAGAACAACACAGTTCCTTTTTCTGAACTATTTCCTAGATGGTAGGTTATGAAAAGAAAAGAATTCAAATCCGTTCCTTGTTCTTACCGTATTAAGTAAGTAGATATCAAAAAGGCCAAGAAAATAATGTTTAAAAAAAAGAAAAAAAGAAAAAAAAGCATAATTATATGTGCTAAAAGAAAACTATGATCTTAAAGCGATTGGCTTTTAGCTTTCTTCTGTACTTTAACTTGCTGAACTCCTCAAAGGGTTTAATTAAACTGAAATTATCTTCATTTATTCTCTCAAGTGAGAAGAAGAAAATATTTTTCCTCCATGGGCAAGAGTAAAACTGATTTAAAAATCATTCCCTTGGCTAAATTTTCTAGAATTTTGGTGATAGAGAGCCTATAGTATGAATTAAAACTCCATCTATTCTTTTAGCTCTGGAATTACAAAAATAGAGTAATGTTAAAGACATTTGCCCTTTCTTCAATTGCCTTATAAAAGGGCAGCCAGTTTGCAAGTTCAGAGAAAGAGCATGAGAAAGAAATTGAAGAAATCTCTGACATAAGAAGCTGAAAGATAATTGGATTTTAAACTGAAAGTAATCCAGTTGCTGAAATTTCTGTAATCTAATCTTGCTTTCACAGTACAGCTGGCTGCCAAGAGTCAACTATTCTTTTAAAGGCGTTGTGGAAGGAGAGCTGTGCTACTCTATGCTAGTCAAAGAAATAGTCCGGTACCAGCTTTTAAAGATTATATAAGGCATAAGCTTTCTTACTCTTGGAGCAATGCAGAACACATTTACCCCTTGTTTGATAAATAGCCTTCTGAGGGTACAGATCAGCGGTGGGTTGCTCCGGGTTCTTAGAACCGGTAGCGCCGGTGACGGGAGGCTCCGCCCACCCACCCGGAACACTTCTGCGCATGCACAGAAGCGTCACACGTGCGCACGAACCGGTAGTAAAGGGTTTTAGAACCCACTGCTGCTACAGATGACTTCAAAAGAACCTATCCCCACTTATCTTTAATGGTCAGACAAATTCATAACGTGACAGCTTAACACTAGGACTGATGAAGTTACCTAATTTGGATAATGAAATGTTTGTAAGAAAACAACCAAGCTCAGACAACACCAAGGACCCCTCGTGACAGTTTAATGTTTAAATACCATAGTGCAAATGATAAACCTTAGAATAAGAGCAACACAGTTAATAATTGCATCGAGACAGTAAACTTGAGAGAGTATGTGTTTCTACAAATCTAAAATACATGCTTCTTAAATTTTCTCATAAGAACTATTGGGTATTTTTTTGAAAAGTCACAGCTTAAGTTCTAAACCTTTGAATTTGAAAACAACCAATTAATTGTTGAGGTCTTGAGACTGTGTGTGTGTGTGTGTATAAAAATAGAATTATTTTTATAAAAATAAAAATAAAGATCCCTTTAGGAACTCTCAAAGTACTGTACTTAGTAATTTCAATAATACACAATATCTATAAAAATGATATTTAGCATATTCAAACCACAATATAATAATCCTAAAATTGCTCTTCCCATTGCTTTGCATTGTAATTGCTTTGTAAGTACAGGTAGTCCTCGACTTACAACAGTTCCTTTAGTGACCATTCAAAATTACGCCGACACTGAAAAAAAGTGATTTATGATCATTTTTCACAATTACCACCACTGCAGCAGCTTCATGGTCAAGTGATCAAAATTCAGATGCTTGGTAACTGACTCATATTGATGACAGTTGCAGTGTGTGGTAGTGTGTAATCATCTTCTGTAACCTTCTGACAAGCAACATCAATGGGAAAGCCAGATTCACTTAACAACCCTCTTGCTAACTTAACAATTGCAGTGATTCACTTAACAACTGTGGCAAGAAATGTCGCAAAATGGGGCAAAACTCACAATAACTGTCTCAATTAGCAGCAGAAATTTTGGGCTCAACTGTGGTCGTAAGTTGAAGAATACCTGTATATTACAGAACATAGGCACATACTGTAAAAGTACATAAGCATGTATTTCCACAAAGGTCACCATATGTTCTTAAGGGAAACCTGTAAATTATACTTTTATTATCTGTAACCGTCTGTTACTATATTCACTTCCTTAGCGTATCAATTGATGGCCAAAAATATTTCTGAGCAAGTTTCAGGGTCAAGAAATGAGAAAGTATCTATTTTTCCCTATTATCACTGCCAGCCTTAAGTGCCTCTGGTTTTAAAAGAAACAAAAAACACAGAGAAAGAACAAAGTACTGTAGTAAATTACAGTTATTCTGCTACTGTCCTCATATACAGTAACAGAAGCTTAATTCATCTGATTAATTAGAGATACATTTCATTTATTTATTTATTAATACTATGTCTTTCTTCTGGAAACTCAAGAAGATATACAATATATAATATCTTATTCATTTTCCTCACAATATTTATTTATTTATTTGTTATTTATTTGTTATTTATTTATTTATTTATTTATTTATTTATTTATTTATTTATTTATTTATTTATTTATTTATTTATTTATTTATTTATTTATTTATCTATCTATCGATTCTTATATGCCGCCCTACTCCCAGGGGACTCAGGGCGGCATACAACATGTACAAGAACAGCTATAATACAATAGAAAAAAACAACAATAAAATAGCAATTAAAAGAATAAAAAAGAACACCAGCAATACATACATTGGGGAGACCAAGATATTCGACGGTCTCAATCACCCCGCCTGCAGGAAGAGCCATGTCTTAATGGCTTTCCGGAAGGCCAGCAAGGTGGGAATGGTTCGGATCTCTGGGGGTAGTTGGTTCCAGAGAGCCGGAGCTCCCACAGAGAAGGCTCTCCCCCTAGGACCCGCCAACCTACATTGTTTGGTTGAAGGGACCTGGAGGAGACCGACTCTGTGGGACCTAACTGGTCGTAGGGATATATGAGATAGGATGCGGTCCCGAAGATAACCTGGTCCTAAGCCATGTAGGGCTTTAAGGATGATAATCAACATCTTGAATTGCACCCGGAGACCAATGGGCAACCAATGCAGCTGACAGAGTATAGGTGTTACGTGGGTGTATCTAGAGACACCCACCACAGCTCGCGCAGCCGCATTTTGCACCAATTGCAGTCTCCGAATACTTTTCAAGGGTAGCCCCATGTAGAGCGCGTTACAGTAGTCCAATCGAGAGGTGACAAGGGCATGAGTGACCATGAGTAAAGCCTCCTTCTCCAAATAAGGTCGCAACTGGAGCACCAGGCGAACCTGTGCAAAGGCACCCCTAGCCACAGCCGTAAGATGTTGGTCTAATTTTAGCTGTGGATCTAGGAGCACCCCCAAATTGCGAACCAGGTCCGAGGGAGATAATTTGTCTCCCCCGAAGACCAAGGAGGGACAGTCGGTATAATCCTTAGGAGGCAGCATCCAAAGCCACTCAGTCTTGTCAGGGTTGAGCCTGAGCCTGTTCCTTCCCATCCAGGTCCTAACATCATCCAGGCAGCGGCACATCACATCCACTGCCTCCCTGAATTGCGACGGGGTGGAGATGTACAGCTGGGTGTCAATAACCTCAATTCATTCAGTAGCCTTACCATCATGTGAAAAAGTCATTGATTTTTTTTAATTTTTAAAACATATATCAACATTTGATTTTCATTTAAACAATACTGATAATGTAACAGTGTCGCACATCTTTTACATTTTGTAGTCCATTTGTAGTCCATTGTGTAATTTATATAAACATACTGTAAATACATATGGAAAAAGTTAAGCACACCCCTACATTTATCACTGCCTCAAATACCTAAAATTAGAATCACGTGTAACAGATCAGGTATAAATGATTAGAACCTCATTAGAGACAATCTGGGAGGAAGCTCTTTAATTTAAACTTCAGACAGTTACTTTGATTTGCTCTTTGTTGTTGAACTTTGTGGTATCACCATGCGTAGATTGAAAGATCTCTCTAAGACTTTCAGAAAGGTTACAGATGCCTATAAGTCTCAGAAGGGATTTAAAAACATCACCAAACAATTGGACATCAACCATACCACTGTCCAGAAGATCATTTATACGTTGAGACAATTTCAAACAACTATCAAACTGCCCAGGCCAGACCAACACAGCAAGTTCAGAGTGGAATGCAAGATGCTGAAAGAAATCACTAAGAACCCCACTTGACCTACATGTAGCATTTGCCACTACTGATGTCAAAATACATGAGTCTGCCATTAGAAAAAAGCTGCACAAATTAGATCTCCAAGGCAGTGTAACAATAATAAACTTTTGCTGTCCAGAAAGAACATCAGGGCAAGACTAACATTTGCTCATGTACACCTAGGCAAAGATAGGAGTTCTGGAATATTGTGCTCTGGATAGACACAGCAAAAATAGGGTTATTTGGCTATAGTATAAGAAAAACTGTTTGGCAAAAAATGAAGACAGAATTTCATCAAAGAACTTGATACAAAATGCACATCAGATGATGGAAATGTTAAGATTTAGGAATGCTTTGCTGCATCAAGGCTTGGGCAGCTCACCATCACAGAATTCACTATGAATTCTTAATTGATCTGGAGTATAAAGAAGACGGAAGCTTGCAACATTTCAGCAAATTCACCAAGATATGGCTGGAAAAAAAATGGAGGGTTCTGAAATGGTCAAATCAAAGCCTGGATATAAATCCCATCAAAAGGTGTGGGGTGATTTGACATAGGCTGTGTATGCAAGAAATCCCTCAAACATCACACATCTGCAAAAAATATTGTGTACGTCGGAAAATATTCTTTCAACCAGTGTCAGAGATTGGTAGATAATTAAAAAAGAATGCCTACATGATGTTGTATCTGCCAAAGGAGGCAATATCAGGAATTAGACCCAAGGGCATATTACTTTTTCCACAGAAGGAAATCGCATGCTAATTTTTGTTGACTAAATGACTAAAAGCAATCTTTTGGAGGTTTTTTATTCAATTACATCACCTTTATGCTGTTAAAATGAAAACAACATATTGATTATATCTACTTTTTTTAAAAAAGGAAAAAAGCTTTATATCGGATGCACTTACTTTTTCACATGATTGGATTTGTGGTGAGAATGGACTTGGACTTTGCTCCCCTATGACTTCATCTAATAATTTAACATTACATTTTAACATTTTGATTCATTAGCTTTGAATCAAGCTAATTGGAATTGCAGTGTACATTAAAATAATGTGCAATAAGGAAAAGCGAAAGATGTAACTCTTCTGGCGAAGCCCACTGATTTTGTAAAAACAACAAATATATAGTAAGAACTGGAGTTACTAAAAAATAAAAAATATATAAATTGCAGTAAAACACCCCCCGACAGATACACACACAGAGTATTATATAACAGAACCAAGCACAATGCAAAATGAGACTGGATGGACCTGTACTTCTTTGTAAGAAGACTAGTTATCATAGACATTTGTCAATATATTTCAGGAATAATCTTTCCTTGTAGTAAGTCTATATAATAATATTAAAATATTATGGCTAGATATGCTCAGTTTACTGTAAAGGTAGGTTTTCTTATAGGTTTAAAGTTCAAAGCCTTTATTGTCATTGTACATCATGTATGCAACGAAATTGGTTTAGCCTCTACTGGTGCGTCCATACAAGAATACAAGACAACATGAATAATATAAGAATAATCCTTATACAAGTAGTTAGGGGGATGGAAATCTAGTCATATGTTTCCATATGTATGTCATATTCTGTGCAACATGTATATTACTGTGGTGTATGATGTTATATCATGGTATATGCCAGGGGTGGGTTCTAACTTACCTTGCTGCCAGTTCGCTTTCTCCCGCGCTGTATGGGTGTGCGCGCTTCGTGGGCGTGCACATGCGCAGTGCTGAAAAATCCAAAGAAAAAAAAGGCCAGAAACAAGATGGCGACCGCATGCACAGTGCCGGAAACTCGGCTTCTGCACATGCTCAGAAGAAAAAAAATTGAAAAAAGAAAAGAAAAAAAAAGAAAAAAAAGAGATGGCGGTGCCCACGGACTGGCACCGACCGAACTGGTTCCGTGATGTCATCGTGACGTCACCAGAGGGTCGCTACCGGTTCGGCCGAACCAGTCCAAACTGGGAGGAACCCACCTCTGGTATATGCGTATTACACACTACACTGGCACCAGTGAAGTTTACCTGACAGCTATGAAAAATACAGTAGTTTAAATGGAATAGATTATAATGATAGTTTTCCTAGGAGGGTATTATGAGATCATACATCAATAATGTCTCAGCCAATAGCAACTTGAATAACAAGTTAAAGGAGAGAGCTTCTAATTTAAAGCAAAGTCACTCTGAAGATTTATACTTTGGCAATCACAACAAATACTTTCATTTATTTGGATGAATTATTGGGAAAAAAAGTCATCACAAATCAGGTGACCATAGGAAGCGCTGTAATTTTATTTAAAATTAGTGAAGAAAAATCTGCAGTCCCAGACTACACAAGTAATATGAAAGCATCAATTTTAAAGAAATCATTTTCATGCTGTGTATCTTCATAATCTAAATGAAATTTATTTGATGTTTCAAAGTACATATATACAATTTACTTAATGATAACATAAAAGTATTTTCAAGTTTACAAGTCCTTATTTAAATCATCACTTAAGTAAATATCTCCTTGAATTTGCAAAAAACAGATATTAAAATATTGTAGGCAATCTAATGAAAATTACTAACTTACAAAAAGATAGCGTTAACTGTTCATTATTATTCCCTTTTCCCCTTCACTAAACTACAAATTAAATATTCTCTTTTTTTGTTCATTGTTCCCCTAGATGTATTTTTATATCAGTAAATTCCTTCAGATAATTATGTAGGCCACAAATAACAGCTTGCCATATTTCTTGTAAAAGAAAAGCTAAGACAAAAAATTTGCTGATACACTCATGTCGCTCCAAGAATTCTCCTGACAACGTTCCCACACCCAACCTAATTACTTCCCTACTGTAAAAACATATTCCATCTGCACTTATTCTAATACTCTCAAGTCCAAAACCAATACACAATAAAGTCAGTTAAATAAATGAAAGATTGAAACCCATATAAAAAGTCCTCAGCTATTCTGCAAGGGAAAGCATCTCCAACACCCATTTTTATGCTGACATTTCACTTTATGTATAATATTTTCTTAAGCCCTGTTTATGAAAGAATTACCATGCTCCAGGCATATATTCTCTACCATAGCATGCTCTTAGTGCAACTCTAATTTAAGGTTTATGGTTGACTTTATTTAATACTTTACTCTACTGTACAACAAATTTTCATTTGAAATGTATACAGCAGCAATCCCCAAACTTTCTGGCACCAGGGGTCAGTTTCGTGGAAGGCAGTTTTTCCATGAACCAGGGAGGGATTATTTTGTGCTCAATCTACATCCTGCACATGTGCAGATGAAGTTTTGCTTACTCGCCCACTGCTTGCACAACCCAGTTTCTAACAGGAAGGTAATGGTCTTATTTTCTTGCAAAATAAGACAATAGAGACAAACACAACAAACACTAAAATGTATTATATGTAATATTTTATTAATATCTGTTCCATTTTTATTCCATGTAAAAGACAGAAACAGATGTTATAAATCATAATCCATATTTTGCCCTAGTTTTAACCTTGGCATATATATGTATGTATAGTCCATATCATGGCATAAATGTGTAGCATTTACAATTTTTGATAATAATCCACCCTCTTATTTTCATTAACTTTTGGCTTTAATTATTACTTTTATAAATAATTTAATAGCTGATTATCACTCAAATGTGTAAAATACCTGGAATTCTGAGATTCTGAAACATCTGAATCTGGGCACGTTTTTTTCACCTGCAAAAAGAAGAAATAGGGAAAAAATCATGCTTACAAGTGATCATAACCGCAAAGATTTCCTTATCTGAAGTTCATGCACTTACCATAAAAAATGAATATTTATTATTCACCACAATCTCTGTAAAATGCTTCTCATATTCTACTATATGGACATATGATATACAGGTTGTTTAATTATTCTATCAACAAATTCCAACTTAATGGCAGTTTGAGAAAATTTGAAGTATAGAAATCAAACTTCTAAGTTTGTCTACATAGAAATCAGAAAGGTAGGCTGTTTTCAATTCTATAGAATTGTTTTCTGAACTGATATCACTTCTATTTCTTACTGAGACTCATAATAATAAATCCTAGATTCTGTGAAAAAAATGCAGGGTAATGCAGAACTCCTCCGGGAGTTGGGCGGCATATAAGAATGCCAAATAAATAAATAAATAAATAAATAAATTTGGGGAGTTTAAATTCAAAATGAGACCACAACTGTTCTTACTGGGTATAATTCCACAAAAAAAAATCAACAAAAAACATCATAGTTTAATGTGATATATGCTTATAGCAACAAGAATAAATTTTGCTCAACACTGGAAAAGATACAATTCTAGTAATACTTGATTGAGAATTTATATTTGGAAAATATGCAACAGTAGCAAAACTAAGTTTATACACACCACACATACACACAAACAAGCTAAACAAGAATGGTTCCTATAGATACAACACATCACGCAGCATAGCAAACATAATTACAATTTGGCTTTTAAGGGGGACTAAATTATTCCATATGATCTTGTGGTGCTGCAAATGGTTATAAGTGCAAGCCACTTGCCAACTGATTGACAGATAACGTACACGTGATTGTGGAGGTGTTGGCCCAGCTATAACTCTGAGGACTGGTTATAACAGCCATTTGTTATAACAAGAGCCGAGGTGGCGCAGTGGTTAAAGTGCAGCACTGTAGGCTACTTCAGCTGACTGCTGACTGCTAGTTCAGCAGTTCAGCTGTTCAAATCTCACCAGGCTCAAGGTTGACTCAGCCTTCCATCCTTCTGAGGTCAGTAAAATGAGGACCCAGATTGTTGGGGGCAATATGCTGAACTCTGTAAACCGCTTAGAGAGGGCTGTAAAGCACTATGAAGTGGTATATAAGTCTAAGTGCTATTGCTATTGTTCAGCATTGATATAATTTTGGACAATTGCTGAACAAATGGTTGTAAGTTGAGGACCAGCTCTAAAATGGAAAAAAATGAGCAGAGCTAGTTACTAAGTTTGATCTTCTTGAAATTGGTAATTTTTTTGCCATTGTGTGGTGCTCAAGTTCAAATATTTTGCAGTGATCTAATGACATTTACTGTATTTTTCGGACTATAAGATGCACCTAGATTTACAGGAGGAAAACAAGAAAAAAAATAGTTTTTGGGCGTCCACGGATCGTGTTTTTGTCCTCCCCAGCTCTCAGAAGCACTCTGCTATCTTTTATTTAAGAGCAATAAATAGCAATCCTCAGCTTCCCCCTTTCTCTTCTTTTGCACCTGTTATCAAAAACTCAAAAGAAATTCATTGCCAGTGTTTAATGCACCAAAGTACATGATTTACAAATATATAGAATTGTTTAATACTTAGAGATGGGGGTGTGATGGCTCAGTGGTTAAAGACACTGAGCTTATTATTCATTCATTCATTCATTCATTCATTCATTCATTCATTCATTATTTATTTATTTATTATTTGATTCCTCCCCCGCAGGGAGGCGGGACCGACTAGGTGGTTCCGCCCCAGGCACCTAATGGAACCGGATGGATTCCAGAGGGAACTTGGGGAAATTACCTGAAACCCTGGTACACAATTCGGCTGACTCCCTGGTGGCTGCTTGGAACACCGCAGCATCTGGGGCTCTAGACCGAATTGCGCCTAAGCGACTTCTCCGTGGCAGTGGATCCCAGAAAGCTCCCTGGTTTACCGAGGAACTCCAGGAGATGAAACGCCAAAAGAGACGTCTGGAGCGCCGCTGGAGGACCAAGAGGGCCGAATCTGACCGAACACTATTAAGAATTTACATCAGATCTTATTTAGTGGCGATAAGGGCGGCAAGACGATCCTATCTTTCCGCCCTTATTGCGTCCGCAGATTCTCGTCCAGCCGCCTTGTTTAGGGTGACTCGCTCCCTCCTTGGAAAAGGGGGGAGCGAGGAACACTTACAAGGCAGAGCTGAGGAATTTGCTGAGTTTCTGTCGGATAAAGTCGCTCAGATTCGGTCAAACTTGGACTCCGGCAGGGCAGAGTCCATAGAATTGACAGGGGCAAGTCCTAGTCCATCTTTATGGGAAGAGTTTGGGCCTGTTTCTCCCGAGGATGTGGACAGGGCTATGGGAGCGATGGGTACCTCCACCTGTTTATTGGACCCATGCCCCTCCTGGCTGGTCTCGGCCAGCAGGTCGGTGGCACGCGGCTGGATCCAGGCGGTGATCACCGCTTCTTTGAGGGAGGGATCCGTACTGCAGTCGTTAAAAGCTGCGGTGGTGCGACCCCTCCTGAAGAAGCCTTCCCTGGATCCAGCTGATTTGAAGAACTACCGTCCAATCTCCAACTTACCTTTCTTAGGGAAAGTTGTAGAGAAGGTGGTGGTGACTCAGCTTCTGCAGCTCCTGGATGAAACAGACCATCTAGATCCTTACCAGTTGGGCTTCAGGCGCGGCTACAGTACAGAAACTGCCTTGGTCGCCCTGATGAATGATCTCTGGCGGGCCCGAGATGGAGGAAATTCCTCCATCCTGGTGCTACTTGACCTCTCAGCGGCTTTCGATACCATCGACCATGGTATCCTTCTGCATCGGCTCGGCGAGTTGGGAGTGGGAGGCACCGTTTTACGGTGGTTCTCCTCTTATCTCGCCGATCGGATGCAGTCGGTGTTGGCAGGAGGGCAGAGATCGTCCCCTAGGCCCCTATCATGTGGGGTGCCTCAGGGGTCGGTTCTCTCGCCCATCCTGTTCAATATCTACATGAAACCGTTGGGTGAGATCATTCGCAGACATGGGGTGTGTTTCCATCAGTACGCTGACGACACCCAGCTGTACATCACCACCCCGTCTGACTTCAGGGAGGCAGTTGATGTAATGTGCCGTTGCCTGGACGACGTTAAGATCTGGATGGGGAGGAACAGACTCAGACTCAATCCCGACAAGACTGAGTGGCTGTGGATATTGCCTCCTAAGGACCATGACAACTATCCCTCCTTGGTCTTTGAGGGTGCGAAACTGACTCCCTCTGACCAGGTCCGCAACTTGGGGGTCCTCCTAGATCCACAGCTAAAATTGGACCAACATCTTTCTGCTGTGGCTAGGGGGGCCTTTGCACAGGTCCGGCTAGTGCACCAGTTGCGGCCATATTTGGAGAAGGAGGCTCTACTCACGGTCACTCATGCCCTTGTCACCTCGCGTTTGGACTACTGCAATGCGCTCTACATGGGGCTACCCTTGAAGAGTATCCGGAGACTTCAGCTGGTGCAAAATGCGGCTGCGCGTGCTGTGGTGGGTGTGCCAAGGTACACCCACGTGACACCAATACTCCGCCAGCTGCATTGGTTGCCCATCGGTCTCCGGGTCCAATTCAAGGTGTTGATCACCATCTTTAAAGCCCTTCATGGCTTAGGACCAGGATATCTTCGGGACCGCATTCTGCCTCATACTTCCCTCCGACCGGTTAGGGCCCACAGAGTTGGCCTCCTCCAGGTCCCGTCAGCCAAGCAATGCCGGCTGGTGGGCCCTAGGGGGAGAGCCTTCTCTGTGGCCAGCCCCGTGCTCTGGAACCAACTACCCCCAGAGACCCGGACCATCCCCACTCTCCTGGCCTTCCGAAAAGCCGTTAAAACATGGCTTTTCCTGCAGGTGGGGGGGACAGCCTAATCCATCCGAGATCACCCCCCAAGTATGTATGATGCTGAATGGATGTTGTTGTTTTAATATTGGTTTTAAAAATTTGTACTCGTTTTTTTAATTATATGTATTTTGATTATTCTTGTATTTTTCCCTGTTGTACGCCGCCCTGAGTCCTTCGGGAGTTGGGCGGCATATAAGAATAACAAAATAAAATAAATAATAAATAAAATAGATTGCAGAAAATACGACTTCAGTAACAGAGTCATCAATGCCTGGAATACACTACCTGATTCTGTGGTTTCTTCCCCAAACCCCCAAAACTTTACCCTTAGACTGTCTACCTCACCCCATTCCTAAGAGGTCTTTAAGGGGCGTGCATAAGTGTACCAGCGTGCCTACCATCCCTGTCCTAATATTCCCTTTTATTCATATCCATTTCATGTATTCATAATCATGTTTATACTTATATGTTATCTAGTACATGCTTGATGAAATAAATTAAATAAATTAAATAAAATAAATAAATAAAATAAAATAAATAAAATAAAATATTATCTGGAAAGGTGAAAGCCTGGGTTCAAGACCTGAGTGCCACACAATGGGGTGAGCTCCCATTACTTGCCCCAGCTCCTGTCCACCTGCACTTTGAAAGCATGCAAATACAAGTAGATAAATAGGTACCAATTTGGTGCGGAGGTAATACTGTTCTGTGTGTCTTTGGAATATAGTCATCCTGTCCACATGACCTTGGAAATGTGCCTCACTAAGAAATAGAGATGAACACTACTTCCTAGAGTTGGATACAACTAGACAGGGGAAACCTTTACCTAATACTTTGAGAACAAACCAGTAGAGAAAAAAAGAAAAGTATTGAGAAAGGAAAAACAGGTAAAAATGGTCCATAAGGAAATGAAAGTACTTCAGATAGTAGACACAATAGGACTGTGCTAACAATTTAAACCAAGTATTTGTAGAATGTGTTGACACAAGGAAAGTAGACTCTGTGAAGAGCTAAAGTAGCCACATCCCACAGAAGGTTCTTCCAGGGCTGGCTGTCCATGTGTGCTTGTAGAGATAATACATTTCTGGGGACACTTGTGAAAAGGATTTGTATGCATATATACAGCCAGAGCTAGAGGGAAACTTTGATGCAGCACAGACCATCAGTCAAGAGGAAGTAGCTGCTTTAATTATACAAAGAGGAATACTTCACTTAAGTCAACATATACAATGCGAAGTGTCCTTTCTAATACTTTGAGGACACTTCAAATCTTCAAACGTTATTTATCTACATTGCTTCTATACAGATTTTTACTTCTCTCCAGACCAGACTTATAAGACCTGCACATATAAATGGAATTTAAGAATATATTATGGAATATCTCTGTTGTATTAATAAACATATCCTGATATCAAACACTTCCAAGACATTAGTAACATTAAATCAAACCTAGAAGAGGACAATATATTCTCAAGTATTAACGTATTTTTCGGAGTATAAGACGCACCGGAGTATAAGATGTACCTAGATTTTAGAGGAGGAAAACAAGGAAAAAAGTATTCTGAACCAAATGGTGTAGTAATATATTATTTAATAAAATACCAGTATAGCAGAATATTTTTTGCAACCGTTTACACATTTTACAACCATGTACACTTTTTACAAACTTCAAACTTGACAGCTTTAAGACTTGTGGACTTCAACTCCCAGAATTCCTCCTCCAGTCATGCTAGCTCAGGAATAGGAGTTGAAGTCTACAAGTCTTAAACTTGCCAAGTCTGAAGACCCTTGCACCCCTAACCCCTAACCCAGGGGTCTTCAAACTTGACAGCTTTAAGACTAGTGGACTTCAACTCCCAGAATTCCTCCTCCAGTCATGCTAGATGGGGTAATTAGAAGGCAAAAACACCCTGTTTTTGCTAAAAATGGTCCATTTTTGGCTGGTTTTTTTTTTGTTTTGTTTTGTTTTTTGCAAAAACGAGGCAAGCAGAGGGTTTGGTAAGCCTGCAGAGCACTCCTAGGGGGTGGGGGAAGGCAAAAACACCCCCGTTTTTGCAAAAAATGGCCTGTTTTTCAGCCTTTTGTTTCAAAAACGAGGCATGCAGAGGGTTTGGGAAGCCTGCAGAACACTCCTAGGGGGTGGGGGAAGGAAAAAACAACTCTGTTTTTTCCGAAAAGCGGCCCATTTTTCGGCCATTTTTTTGCAAAAACGAGGCACGCAGACGGTTTGGGAAGCCTGCAGAGCACTCCTAGGGGGTGGGAGAAGGCAAAAATGCCCTTGTTTTTGCAAAAAACGGCCCATTTTTCGCAAAAATGGGATGCAGGAGCAGGGCTTTGGGAGGCCAAAAAAATGGCTGTATTTGGTGTATAAGATATTTCCAGCCCCTTTGGGGGGGCAAAAAGGTGCATCTTATACTTCGAAAAATACGGTAATCTCCTACAGCAGTAATGGCTAATCTTTTCCGGATCGAGTGCCCAAAGCGCGTGCCCGAATTCCAAAATGCAATGCGCACGCGGCCCCCGCACATGCACCGTGGCCCCCTGCATGCCCCCACCTCCCTGCATGCGCATGCACCCCCTGCACATGCACCACCAATCTGCGCGCCCCTGCATGTGCCCCACCCCCTGAGCATGCACGACAGAGACCAAAAGACCAGCTGGCTGGCAGGAGGCGCGCGCGCATATGCAGCAGAGCTGAACTGGGGCGACGGCTCCCGTGCCATCAGAGAGGGCAATGTGTGCCACCTCTGGCACGCATGCCATAGGTTTGCCATCACGGTCCTACAGTATTTAAAAGCACTCATTGTTTAAAAAGCCTAATTGATTTTACAACAAAACAACAAACAACACTGTAATTCCCTTTTCCAACCCACGCAGCCAATTGACCTAACGTTCTCCCATTTTTTCTCTTCTCTCTAGAAAACAGCAGTGTTTACTTCTATTCCATTCTTCCCAACTGTCTTCTTTCCTAGATGGTTCAGACTAGTATTTGCTAGAATAGAAAGGCAGGGTATAACATAATTTAGTCCATTTATTTATGGTCACTGACCGGTACATATCTACCCAGAAAAACATGAAAATAATAAATAAATAGTAATATGCTTCATTCTCATTGCCAGGAAGTTCTCCAAATTGGGGTTAATTCTAACTTCAGATTTTTATAAAAGTAACAACAGATGTGTAACGTATTATCCTCTCACAATGGGAGCAATGGTGTAAATTTGGAAAATACGTTCACTGAAACAATATATGAGTAATATTCCTGTCTCTTGATACTGGGATCTCAATGCAAAGTTTAGTGATTTCATATACAGGTAGTCCTTGACTTACAACAGTTCATTCAGTGATCATTTGAAGTTACAATGGCACTGAAAAAAGTGACTTATGACCATTTTTCAAACTTACAATCGTTGCAGCATCCCCATGGTCGGATACTTGGCAACTGACTTGCATTTATGACAGTCGCAATGTCGCAGGGTCATGTGATTGCTTTTTGTGACCTTCTGACAAACAAAGTCAATGGGGAAGCCAGATTCACTTAACAACCGTGTTACTAACTTAACAGGTGCAATGATTCACGTAACAACTGCAGCAAGAGAGGTCATAAGATGGGAAAAAATTAACAAATGTCTCAGCAACAAAAATGTTGGGCTCAATTGTGATCATAAGTCAAGGACTACCTGTATACCTTTGCCTCCCTGCGTGAAAATGACCTGAATTTCAAGTATGAACCACACTTCTGCAGTCACTAATGACAGAAATATATAAAATACAGTTCAATTCAATATTTTATTTAGAAGTCAGATGCTGAATCTATCTTTAGAGGTGAGATGTTTGTGTAGTGCACCCATGGCTCCCAGCCTGGAACTGCTGATGCAATCAACATTGCTTTCAATGTGCAGAAGACAAAAAACATACTCCCTTGAAAACCCTTCCTTTCCAATCTCTCCGTTCTCAGAGGTGGTGGGGTAGAAGAATGAGACAAAGAAATTGCCTAGAGAAATCACTTGTTTTTCTCCCTCCCTCCTCATTGCAGAATGGAGAGATTGGAGAGGAAGCGATTTCAAGAGAGTAAGCTGTTTGAATAGCATACCTGTGGTTCCCAGCCCTGGGCTTCCGATGCAATCAAATTACTTTTGATGTGTAAAAGATAGTACCATATTTTTCGGAGTATAAGACGCACCATTTTACCCCCCAAAATAGGGTGAAAACTTGGGTGCGTCTTATACACGGAATGCAACCCCACCCACCCAGCCACCCCCACCCTTTGGCCTCTGCCTTCCAGCAATTTATCTGCTTGCAGCAAAGAGGGTGGAGCCTATAAAGCCAAGCAAGTCAGTAGCAGTTTCCCGACCTACAGCTGATTAGGTTTGCCACGTGGGAAAATGAAAGTGAAACTAGCTGCAAAGAGGCAAATAGCTGGGAGAGACACGCAGATTTTTATTTTATGCTGGATGCAAGGGGGTAAGTGAATAACTATAAATGTCTGTAGAATGTTCAAATTATTAGACTTATTTTTGAAAGACTGCTTTATTATTGTTCTAGAGCCAGGGGTCTCCAACCTTGGCAATTTTAAGACTTGTGGACTTCAACTCCCAGAATTCCACAGCCAGCTTTGTTAGCTTGGCTGGCTGTGGAATTCTGGGAGTTGAAGTCCACAAGTCTTAAAGTTGCCAAGGTTGGAGACCTCTAGACAACTTAACAAAATAAAGAAGCTTTTAAAAATAAATGCTTGCTCTGAAGAGGCCCAGTGCTATTGTATTTTCTTTTAAATAATAGAGAATAATGTATACTTCCAGAAATTTTAATTAATTTTAACAGCTCTGTACAAGTATAGTCTGAAATGTAACAGTGTCCTGTTTAGTATTAGAGTTAAATCCTGACTTACCTTGGAGTAGATCTATTTAAATAATTGGGAGGAGTTAGTGTGACTACATTTAAGAAAACTTTCTGGCATAATGTACATTTCTCCAATTCTTTGCTATTTCTATGGGTCAGGCACACATGCACAGAAATACACAGCAAACAGTGTATATCATCTGTGCTGTTTGCTGTTTGGCAAATTGCTTGGAGGCAGGGGCCTTTTTTCCTTGTTTTCCTCCCCCAAAACTAAGGTGCATCTTATACTCCGAAAAATACGGTAAGTAGGCACTTGAACATTTCAAAGAGCAGGGGAGTGGTTAGGAGTTAAACAAAAGCCAAAGTATGAAATTGAGTATAGTAGTTTTTCTTTTTCTAGTCTGAAAGCATATCACGGTCATATGATTTCCCATTCCACTTAGCAGCAGAATTGCTTGTCCCACTTAAGTGAGAATTGCCTAGTTATGCTGCTTGGTTTACAATAGAACATAGACTGTATTATTTTACAGCAATCCTAGAACATAAAGTATAAGGCCATATTTACATAAGCTACAAAAAGAAGGAAGATGCTCAAATTGATATAATTATTTATTTCTCAGTCCTAGGAAAGTCCTGCAATTTCAAATAACTTTAATCAGCATACAATTCATATCATAACAAATATTAAATAGTGAAAATCCATAATGCAGTTATATTTTATATTCTCTTTAAACCATATTGGATTACAAAAACAAAACAAAGTTTAGCTGCAAGTAACTAAAAATAATTAATGCCCAGTCCACTATCTTTGGCGTTAAGATCTTGTTCCAAAAACCTGGAAGGACAAAGAAATCAGTGTGGTTAAGACAAATTGGATTTACTTAATTACTTAATTATGTGTAGGTCATGTGATTACTTCCTATGTATGTAACAATTTTATGTAATGATACTTCGTACTCATAGTAAATTTCCCTAAATGTCATTTTCAAATAAGCAATAAATACGTTCCAGTGACATGTTTTGAAAAGATTCTGAGAGCTGCTATCCACATTTCACAGAAGTCTACATAAAGATTAAACAGCTGCCAATAAATGCTACTGAATTCTATGTCGTAACTCATGTTTTAATTTCTCTTTTGTTTTTTTATTTTGCATGCTACACTCTTATTTGTCATTCTATATATACTGAATAAGTGCACATTGAATGATTTAATATTTTTAAATGATTTTATGTAGTTTTTTATAATTCTTTTACAACTATCTAAGCGTGGACTTTTTTTTCTCAGCATATATTCTTTTGTGATTCAGATTAGAAAAATAGTTCTACAAAAAACTATTTTTGAGGAGGCACTTAATGTAATTCTAAGTAAACATATACCTTTAAAAACAATGCAAACATCAAAGTTTTATCAGAATAAAATGCATGAAATCCTATTTTATAAACTTGTTGTTTAAAATTTGTAACTGATAAAAATATCAGATCCACCAGTGTGTGTCCTAATTAAAGAAACTTGCAATCTGATACTCCAGCATGCTGTTCACTGGATCATATAAACTAAACTGAGGAACAAATTGATTATAATAATTTATCATCCTATTCTACAAAATACTTTCCTTTAGCAACTTCCTGTAACTGTAAATCTGTTTTCTTTCTCTCTAAAACTTTTCTATAATAAAATATTGTACCTATATAACAAATGTTAATTAATTTTAAAATCCCTAAATTATCTTGAATATAAATTATCTTCAAGGAAACAAACTGTTCAAAAGCATTGTTAGAATCTACTAATATTATATAATCTGAATATAATACACCATTTAACTTTATACTTGAAGTGCACATTCTTTTAAAAACAGCCTAAGAAACTGTGCTAATGCAACAATAGGCAACATTGTGTTACAGACAGATACATTAGTGAAATCTCTACAGTACTGAATCTATTTCTAAAAGGAACAAAACTATTTCAATGCTTTATGTTACTCTTTTAAAGTACTAGAAAAAAAGGTATGTGTCATTGTTTGGTTTAAATAGCAACAGTTTATTTGCTATCACAATTTACACACACACAAAATCTTTACACACACATACATACATTCTGAATACTCATTAAACAATAGGATTTCTAAGTAAATGTGAATATAACTATGCTATTATTATTTAGAAAACCAATTTCTAAAGTTACAGATTACTTAAAATTGCTTTCCCCACAAAATAAAACTGATTCAATTATAAATTATCTGAGTTATCAATGGGCATTTATATTTTTGTCTATAAAACATTCAGATCATACACAGCTTTATAAAACAATGCTAGATATATAATCAGTTGTGAAGTTCTATAAGCAAATATAATATGAAATTTATATTTTAATTGTAAAAGATCTAATTCATGACAACACTAGTTCCCTTAACATATCAATAATTAAAACCATAATTATTCTTTAAGACATGTATATTTTTGTCTTCCCTTGCTTCTTATAAATAAGAAATGACATGGAAATAAATTTCAAGCTTACCTCATTTTCCTCTTAAAAGACTTAAGTAGATTAGGAGAATTCCCAAGCACAAGAGTTTCATTTTTTAGCAAAACATGCACACATTATATTAGGTTTAATACCAACTATATTCGGCTACCATGCACAGAATTGTACCGGATCAGCTAACTCTGCAGAGAGCATTATTGTCACATTTCAGGTAGAGCTAAAGATACTTCCTTCCTCTTCGAGAACAAATTATACATTAACCAAAGTCAATTCTGAGTTAGAAGCAGATTTGTCTCAGAGCACAAGCTTTCTACATGCTTCTGTTTATATGACTTGCATTCAGAGGTCGCTCACATCAACAGCTTTTGTCTTTCACCTATCTGATGTGATGCATGTATTTCAAGGCTCTTTTAATGAACCCAGTACCACAGTTCCTATTTGCCTGCTGTCACTATGGCACATATGCTTTGTATTTTACGAAGTCTTTTAAATTTAAAGGCAAGTAGGAGATCTACACAAACTAGCATTATATTTCATTATAGACAAAGGGTCAGTAGCATTAATGTTTTTTTAAGATGGTAAGGTTTTAAAAAAAGAGGACCAGTAGTAATAATAGCAACACCCTATTCCTACTGCAATGTCTCTTATAGAATATATCAGAAATAAAGAAAAGACTCTGTACTACAGCAATCTACTGAAAAGTGGAATACCAATCCAATTGAAATAGCAAATTAACATTTAAATTTACAAATGAGCAGAATAAAATGTATACAAAGAGTACAATAATTTGATTTCATCGGTATCACTGTTGTATTATTTTTCATTTATCCTTTCAAAAACACAAATATAAATTCAGCAGTCTGATTAGTCAATATAAATATATATACGTCCCACCCTACTGTCATGCATAAAGCAGACAGGAATAAATTTATAGTCAAAGGACAAAAAAACAACAACACCTCACTATACAAATATAATATTATTCTTCAATAGACATTTGAAACTGAAGATGGCACTCTCTCCAAACTTAGATACTAGTTTGCTACTGGGGAATAGTGTTTGAGTGAAAGTTACACCTGCAGATCACTGCCAGCACAATCTCCAATACAAGCAACATTTAAATGACAGCAGCTTGCAGTTGTAAAAGCTAATAAGTATGATTGATGACTTGGATTAAAAAGCTATCTAAATAGATTAGGATATGTGTGTAATCATTTGACAGTTCCAAGCCTTTATTATTAGAAAGAATTGCCAGGACCACAAGTATCATTAATAATAGTTAAATTTAGGGCTATTTTCCATGTCATTATTTGTAATGTGTTATAGTGAAATAATAATAGCAAGAACAGCAGTTGCATGACAAAACATAGAATACAGCTATCTAATTATGTCCTTAAAATAATTTACAGTGTTTGAAACTATGGAAATATTAAAAATATAAGAAAGACAATTAATCTAGTGATAACTAGAATAATCCATACAAAATCCTAATACAATACTGGTCTATGACAAAAATCATTTATTAAGTGTCTTTTAATTTTTAAAATGTTTTTGCTCATCCCCTAGTGGTCTGTTGATGCCATTATGCTAAATTAAAAGTCTTTTTCTGTTGTCAGAAAATTCTGAGGAGATCAATAACAGCAAATTTCCAATTGCTTAAATTACAGCTTCCATAATCATCCATGAAAAATTAAATATGCTTGCCAAACAGATGAAAATAAGTGCTGATCCAAATCCAATACTATGATGGATTAATTTAATTAATGTAATCCAGCATTAAAACAGCAGTTTAAAGTCTTCAATAAATTTAATACATTAAGGATTTCTTTTTTTAAACCCTTTTGTGTAAGACATGAATTTATTTTAGCCAACATATAAGCTGAAACAAAATAGAGTTGGAAGTATATTGCTGAACCCTATGAACATAATGACAAACGTCGCTAATGTGTTTTTACATATTAGAAGACCTAAACAAACATTCTACTAGGATTATTCTATATTCTTTACATTCAAATCCGTATAAGTGTAAATATGAAGCAAACCTTACGCACTTGGCCTTATCTGAACTTTGCTCAAATAGGAACCAACACGACAATACAATACTACCGCCTAAGGGTACTAATTTTCCTCTGCTGATGGAAAGCTTACATCAGTTGAACAGAGATGAGTGCAGTTTTTTTCAATCTCCTTCTTACCTGTAGCTGCTAATGATGCCTCCTTCCCAAGATTTTGAGAGCCGACTCCAATACAGTAGATATTTGGAGGGAATGCAGAAGAAGGGGGTATTCAAAAGAGTTCAATCCCCCTCTTTTTTTTTGCTCTTATCTACGTATTATATTTCTCAACATCCCAATCTATGTTACAGTCCCAGAAATTACTTCGCCTAAATAGCTGCAGAATAATTTAAAGGGCCAAAGACTTAATAAAATTTGACTACTGTAGTACCTAATTTATATGAGAGTGGGATATAATATATGCTACAAACAGAATGAATACCTTTTGCTAAAGTTTCAGGTTCAAGTACGCAAAACTTATGTATACCAAATTTGTTCTTCCACAAAATAACTTTGATGTGCTGAATAATTTAGAATGTAATAAGCAAATAATTCAATTCCTCACTGCTATTACTGAAGGACATAAAATATGCAGTTAAATATACTTGCTGATGCCCTGGCTTCATCAGAAAAGTGAAATGATTTTGACCACATTCTGATAGTTATGTTTCAACATGTAAACCTGTTGGATAAGTTTCTAATTTAAAGATAGATATATCACGTTGCATCTTAGTTATTTAACAAGATGACATCTGAGTTACAAACCATTTGACTCTCTCCTTGGTCAGTTTCCATCCATTATTCCTTATCTGGCCCTCTGGTGCCTTGGAAAACAGCCTGACCCCCTCCTCTCTGTGGTAACCCCTCAAGTATTGGAACTATAGCTGAGACTATCATGGCCTTGAAAGGAATAATTCCTCCAGGACAGTTGAGCTTCAGTCTCATTGGTAGCAATCAACCTCAACGCTTCTCCCCAACATTCTGAGCAATTTTTCTTGTGTCCAATATTCTCTGGGGAGCTGAATTGCTGTGTTATAAAAGCACAACAAGATCCTATTCAGTTTATTTTTTTGATCATATGAGGTATGCATATACAATATACATCAGTGCAAAAATTTATGACTCAAAGACTGATTTCTGAGATCACAATATTCAATAAGAGTTCAGGTTAAGAACAGAGATATTAAATTCATTCATTCATTCATTCATTCATTCATTCATTCCTCTCCTTCCCTTCCTCCCATATTCATTCATATTTTATATATCCCATTTCACTTTTATGTGATTCTGGGCATTCACAATGATTGGTGATTTAATTGCTGAATTTTTAATTGTTAGTTTTTTATTATTGTTCTTTTATTGTACACTGCCCGCTATTAACGAATCTGTGAAAAGGACAGCTATATAAACAAACAAACAAACAAATAAAAATAAATAATATTAAAAAATAAATAAAAATAGAAACCTGAGAATAGTTTAATCTATCATCATCAACCAGAAGGTGGGTTCTAACTCATGCACAGAGTCCCAAGGTTGGGCACAAAGCCATATTTTCAAGACTTTACAAACGGCCAACAGGGATAGGCTAATCTAATCTCAAAACGAATTATGTTCCAAAGGGAGGGTGCCACAGCAGGAAAGGCTCTCCTTCTGGACTCTGCCAGAAAACACTCCCTAGCCAACAGTTAAGGAGATTGGGTAGGATGCGTAGAAGCAAATGTGCTTATATTAATTATTACTTCTGGAAAAGTAGCTAAGATAATAATTTATGACTTAAATATATACAATGTTTCTTAAATTCCACATTCAGTGGCAGCATATCAGGAGAGTTCTTTTTTACAAACTAGATACAAATGCTGAATATGCTCCTTATTTTTATTACAAAGGATACTAAAGCCCATTTAAGCATGAATTTATTTTTACAAAGTATTTATTTATTTATTTATTTATTTTTATTATTAATTATTAATTATTAATTATTAATTATTAATTATTAATTATTAATTATTAATTATTAATTATTAATTATTAATTATTAATTATTAATTATTATTTATTTATTTGGGAATTCTTCTATGCCGCCCTACTCCTAAGGACTCAGGGCGGCGTATCACATTTTAAAGAACACCAAACAATAAAATCATTAAAAACAATTTTAAAAAAGTTAGAAAAAGACATGCAACACCATGCATACATGGGGGAGACCTCAAATGTAAAATTGTCTCAGAACCCTGCCTGCAGGAAGAGCCATGTCTTAATGACTTTTCGGAAGGCCAGCAAGGTGGGGATGATTCGGATCTCTGGGGGAAGTTGGTTCCAGAGAGCAGGGGCCCCTACAGAGAAGGCCCTCCCCCTAGGCCCCGCCAATCAGAGGATATTTCTCTACCCTCTGATATGGCTATAAGTTGTTAAGTTGTTGTTATCAGTTGTTAAGTGAATCATATGTGAATCAAACTATAACATACAAAGAGCGGTTGCAAGAAATGGGCATGGCCAGGGGAGACATGATAGCAGTGTTCCAATACTTAAGCGGCTGCCACAGAGAGGAGGGAGTCAGGCTATTTTCCAAGGCACCAGAAGGCCAGACAAGGAACAATGGATGGAAGCTGACCAAGGAGAGATTCAACCTGGAAATAAGGAGAAACTTTCTGACGGTGAGAGCGATCAACCAGTGAAACAGCTTGCCTGCAGAGGTTGTGAGAGCGCCAACAGTTGAGAATTTCAAAGAGATTGGACTGCCATTTGTCTGAAATGGTGTAGGGACTCCTGCTTGAGCGAGGGGTTGGACTTGATGACCTACAAGGTCCCTTCCAACTCTAGTAATCTGAATCTGAATCTAGTTGATAAGTGAATCTGGCTTCCCCCATTCACTTTGCTTGTAAGAAGCTGGCTGAGCAGGTTGCAACGGGTGATCACATGACCCCGTGAAGTGAGTACAGTGCAACCATCATAAATGACATGCTAGTTGCCAAATGCCCAAATTTTGATCACATGACCATGTGGATGCTGCAACAGTTGTAAGTGTGAGAACAGGTTATAAGTCACTTTTTTCAATGCCATTGTAACTTTGAATGATCACTAAATAAATGGTTATAAATTGAGAACTACCTGTACTAAGAATATATCTACTGTCTAATGATACATATTGCCATTATGTTATAAATTGAGAAGCAAAATAAGGCCACTCACAGATGAGCATTACATAAGTAACAACTGCTACAAGAAAAAACAAAAAATGAACACAATTTATAGTCTCGATAATTTTCTATACGGAAAAGTGTACCATAAAGTACAATATATCACACTACATAAAACACATTACAAGGAACAGGAGAATAAGATACCATTACTTTTCACCTCTTCCCCCTTCGTTCCCCCCTGTTCTATCAACCGTACTATGGAGATACTCTAGGTACACTGAAGTCCTAAAGGGCTTGAGATAGATTTCAACACATGGCTTCAGGTTTCCCTAATAAGAGAACTCTTTTAACTTGTAAGAAGCTACAACAGATCAAAACAAACCTGAAGAATTTATGCCAAAAAAAAAAGTAGGCACCTTCTTTAGATTCTGCACAGACAAAGTAAAAGAAGTGTCCCTTCCTTCATCAAATTTAGTCCACTGCTCAGTGTAGGAATCGCAATAAAATGTGTCCTGCATTTGGTAATATACTGTACCTTTTATTTAAATATATGAAGTCAAGGGGAGCACACCATTCCACTAGTAATTGGCTTCACTTTCAACCATTAATATGTGGACTTCTTACCAACCAGCCAGAATCACCATATGCCCATTCTTAAAACTAAATAAGAAACAATGGAGAAAGGACAAACGTAGTACAAGGACACAATGGTGGTGTTTTTTTCTATAAATGAAAAGAGCAATCCATGAGTATGATAAAAAGTGGTCAAACTGGAATATTATACTGCACAACGCCAGTGATACATATCTTGATAATGGTCAATCAGATTGTACTGCTATTATTTAAATTTTATATATATTTAAAACATATTTAAATATATAATCTATAGTGTAAAGCAGCATGGATCTTGCACTTTCTACTGCAACATAAATAGAATTAACAAACATTAACAGCTGGGTCCCTATATTTAACGTGCTACTCTATTTCTCAACATCCATGAATAAAAAAATTTCTTTAACAAAATGTCAATCTGAGATGAACCAATCATGTGATTCAGTATAGCTTCCATGCTCTCGCAAATATGTAACTGAGGGGATAATTAAATGTGACATAAGACAGTTGATTTTAAAAATAGAAAACATTTTACATCATTAATTAAACTTGTTAATCAATGATGGATTTTTCATCCAAAAACGTAATGCAACCAATATGTTATTTGATCACTTAAACTCAAATTTATTTAAAAGATATGTGGCCTAAGATGTAATAATATCTGCATGGTCACTCATAACTGAAGGACCTTTTGGTTTTGTCCTGTTTCTGGTTATATAAGACAGATAGGAAGCTGGAGTCTCCCAGATATTACATAAATATTGATTTGTTTCAAAAATGAATATCCTGGCATCATACCTAAATTCTTGATGGATAAATACCAGTTGCCTTAGATAACATGGATAAAAGCGAAGCATAACTGCACAATAAATATCATTCAAAATGACCTGGTACATGTCAAAGAAACTAAATTTATAAAATTGTGCAATATACTTTAAATTCAGTATAGTATCTTCTGAGTTCCCAACAGGCACTTTGAGACAGAAATGGGTTGTTTTAACTATTCTAGAAGTGTTTTAAGTCAACATTTCTCATTTTTAATACACCTCTATGCACATATTTAGTTTCTTTTTCAGTCTTTTTAGTCATGGATACTTTTTTTGGAAGCTGAAACTAAATACCAGATATTAATCAAAACTCTTTTTACAGAGTTATGGAGTAATACTGGTAATGCTGCTCATCCTATCATAAAAAATACAGATACTTTATGGTTCATAGAATTCCCATGTATACCCAAATTTAAATTTCTATTTGCTAAATTAATTTTGCGTATGTATGTATGTGTGTATGTATGTGTGTGTGTGTGTGTGTGTGTGTGTGTGTGTGTGTGTATATATATATATATATATATATATATATATATATATATATGTATATATATATATATATATGTATATATATATATATATATATATATATATATATATATATATATATATATATATATATATATATATATATATATATATATATATATATATATGCTACAGATAGACAAATACATATTTGTTACAAATATTTTGATTTTAGGCATCACTGTATGATATAATCTACTTCTGTTTTCAAATTCAGCCAGAACAACTTGAAATAAAAAGATTACTTAAATCTGACATAATTATGAGACTGAACATGTTGGTAGTTGATTTATGCTTCAGAAAGAAAGATCTGCAACAAATAGATTTATTTATTTATTAAATTTAAATATCTCATCAATAAGGCAACTCTTCACCTTATAAGACTCTGCCTCCACCTCATTTGTATCTCCTTGACATCTTTACATTAAGTCAATTTTAATATTACTATTTATTTTAATATTTTAATATTTTATCTCATTGCTTTCACTTTGGTGTAGGCCACCTAGTGTTGCCTCAAAGAGAGGGATGTGGCATACAAATATAATAAAAACAAGCAAGCAAAACTACACGTTAAGTAATGAGCAATAATAGTTTCATGTTCATAAAACTCATACTGTGGTGACCCGGGGCGTGGCACAAAGACAACACATCCAGAGAACTGGTATGAGTCCCTTTATTGGCACCAACTTTGCCCCCAACGTCCCATTTACTCTCTGGCCTGGACAAAAGCTCTCCCACAAACCTACAGCAGCTTCTGGCTATAGATACTCCAGTCCAAACGCTGTAAGCAGAATGACTGCAAATCATTCCAGCAGGGAAAATCATCACTCCAGTAGGGCAAGATAATGAGTCCCAGAAGCGAAGTGGAGTGATTCATGGAAATAATTCCAGCAAGACAAGCACACAGAAGCATGACAATAATTCAGACAGTCAGGAGGAATGCCAGGAATGCAGGTCACAACTCTCAACACTAGATGAATTCAGCGTTTGTTCCTGACAAACACCCCTCCCAACTGCCTCTCCTTTAAACTCCATCCCCAGGTGTGCCTTGTGAAGGGAATCGGGGCCCTTTCCTTCCTCGTAAGCCACGCAACCCACGTTGCTCTCTTCTGCATTCTTCCCTGCGCGCCCTAGGATGAGGAGGGGATGGGCCTTGATCTTCATCTGAACCCCCTCTCCCTTGTTCTACCTCTCCACTGCTCTGCCCAGCCTGACTTTGTCCTTCCCCAGTTTCTTCCACAGCCAACGGAGCCACTCTCCCGCTCTCTGTCAGCTGTTCGTCTTCCGTCTCAGATTCAGACTCCGACAGGGGCATGGCACATACATTTGAATTTATCCTGAAGGTGAAGTGAAGATGTACTTAGGTAAGAGTACAGATAGTCCTTGCATACCAACTACTTCAGAGACCTTTGAAAGTTACAAACAGTACTAACAAAGAAGACATAGGACTATTTTTAAAATCAACTATCTTAGATAGTGGCTGTCCATGCAGTCACATGATTATGATTCAGATGGTTGGTAAGTGGCAGGCAATTACAATGGTCACAGCATCCTATGGTCACATGATCACCATTTACCACCTTCTCAGCCAGTTTCTGATAAGCAAAGTTAATAAGAAAGCTGGCAGGAAGTCAAAAGTCACAGTCACATAATATTGCATTTAACAATTTGCTAATGACTGCAGCTAGAACTGCCATTGTAGACAGCATGGTCATGTGACATTGCACTTAATGACAATGCTACTTAGTGATGGTGTTGCCAGTTCCAATTGTGATCCATAATTGGTACTACAGGCAATTCTCAACTTACAACTTGTCACTTAATAACTATTGAAAGTTACAACAGCCCAGAAAGGGTGCTTTATGGTCCATGAAACACTTCTGGCCATAGTAAAATGTCATGCCACCCCACTCCTCCTCTGGTTATGTGATCATGATCTGGGTGCCAAACTTCTTACGATCTTCTGATCACCATTTGCAATAGTCTCTGCTGGCTTCCCCAGAAAGTCAAAGGAGAAGCTGGCAGGGAAGGTTGCAACATGCTGTCCCTGCCGAAGGATTCATTTCCTCCAAGGGGACAGATGCCGTAAATCCTAGAATCAAAATCACGTGAAGTATTAGTACCACTTTATAAAGCCTTGGGAAGACTGCATCTGGAATACTGCATCCAGTTTTAGTCCCCACATTAGAAAAAAAGATGTTGAGACTTTTGAAAAAGTGCAAAGAAGAGCAATTAAGATGATTAAAGGCCTGGAGGCTAAAACATATGAAGAATGGTTGGAGGATTTGGGTTTGGCTAGTCTAGAGAAAAGAGGGACATGATAGCAGTATCCCAGTATTCGAGAGGCTGCCACAAAGAAGAGGGGGTCGATTTATTTTCCAAAGCATCAGAAGGCAGGACAAGAAACAATGGATGGAAACTAATCAAGGAGAGAAGCAACCTGGAATTGAGGAGAAACTTCCTAACAGTGAGGACAATTAATGGAACAGCTTGTCAGATGTTGTGGGTGCTTCATCACTAGAGGTTTTTAAGAAGAGACTGGACAGCCACTTGTCTGAAATGGTATAGGCATCCCTTCCAGCTCTATTCTGATTCAGGTTGTGGAAACAAAACTCAGGATCCCCAGTTCATTTCTCCAGCCTAGTGCAGGAGTTCTTACCCCCTGCATGTGCTGAAGAGAAAAAGCACGCACTGGAGAAACAAGGCAGGGATTGTGAAGATCCAAGCTTCGTTTCTGTAGCCTGAAAAGGATTTCCACCCTGTGCATTTAGGACAGGAGAAAACTCTTGAGAGGGGCAGTAGCTTGCACTCTCAGCTCTAGGAAGGTCAAATCGTGTCTGAAATATTGCCCAAAAAATCTGCAAGTTTAGGCAGTCATCAGAAGTCAACACTGACTTGAAAGCATTCACACAACACCTCGTTTAAAAAAATAAGAACAGGGAGAAAGGGGAGAAAAAAATTCCTAAGACTGAATTCAAGCAAGTCAGCCAGTCATTGGAACTTTTTTTTCCAGATAATATGCATATATCCCCAAGGGAAGAAAAAGAAAAGAATAACACTGAGTTACCTGTTAGGAATAAAAGGCCAGAGTGTTTTGAACTTAAAATCTGGAAAAGCAAACACATCTGGTGCTGCTCATATCAATGAAGAGTAACTCCAGTTGACCTACAATATTTATACACTAGTGCAAATAACTTATTTTTACCAGTAGCACCTTACAGTCAGAAGGGATTACTGAAAATGAATCTGAGGCACTGGAATCCTACTTGAAAAAATGTGCTGCACAGCTAGAATAATGAATGTGGTTGATCTCAATTCATGGAAGAAAGTATAGGGACTGCCAGCAAGAGGCACAGAAATGGAAAGAAGCTGCATGAGAAGAAATTGAATTCTTGCACACAAGAAAAATATGGATTCTAAAAGGACTACCAAAAGGAGAGAAAAAAAGCCCTAAGTTATAAGCAGGTTTTTGAAACAAAGACCATTTTACTAGTTAATTATACTTTATGTATTTCAATAAATAACAAGCTAGATTTTTTCTTAGTTTGAAAATGAACTACTGTAAGTAGTGTGTTCTAGAGAGAGGGAATGATTGGAAATGTGGAAATTATACAAAAGTGGAAATTATAATAAGCTGACAGGTGATTGGTGTGCTCCTGCCCTTGCTTATCTCTTCTGCTTATTTTCCTCCCAAAGCAATAGCAATTAGACTATATACCACTTCATGGTGTTTTACAGCCCTCTCTAAGCAGTTTACAGAGTCAGCATATTGCCCCCAACAATCTGGGTCTTCATTTTACCGACCTCGGAAGGATGAAAGGCTGAGTCAACCTTGAGCCTCGTGAGATTCCAACTGCCACACTGCAGGCAGTCAGCAGAAGTAGCCTGCAGTACTGCATTCTAACCACTGCACCACCAGGGCTCAGTGGGACTAGATGGTTGGCTGAGAAAATTACTTTATCCATTAGCTACAGAGATGTACAATAGCCCCCCCCCTGGCTTTTGACTGTGTGCTCAGCAAAGTAATAAGCATGCATTGTGCTCATCCAGAAGAAAAACTCAACTCAACCCTTAATTAGGCAAGTAAGCTTCTCAAATGTAACTCAGGAGCTCCTCTTTACCCATTTTAGATGTTAGACCTGTTTGTATTTTAAGATATTATCACGGTATGGTTTTGGGTCAATAATGTTGCTTATTCCTGCATTATAATTAATGTATATTTTTCTCCCCCTTCCTGTTTCCACTTGCTATTGGAATTTGACATGGATTGATTACCATTTCATTATCTCTGCTGAATGTTGAGTATACAGACATATAATACTGATTGATCACTATGGCAAATATAGAAGATGGGGCACAACCTTATTTTTGCATTGAGCTGTCATTATTACTTTTACTTAGTACTTAATGAGCTGTCATTATTACTTATACAGTCCCCTGGGAGTTGGGCGGCATAGAAATCCATTTAAAATAAATAAATAAAAATAAAATACTGTTACTATTTTTATAGTTTTGTAAAAATAAGCAAACTATGGTTTGGATCAAAAATAAGCAAACTATGAATATACTGGGATACTGTATTTTAGGAATTGAGGAATGATAAGAAATAAGGAACTTGATTAATTTTTTGGACTCCTGCACTGACCAAAAAATAATTTAAATTAAATATCAGTTAAAATGAGAAAGTTCACCAAAACTGTTTCATTGTTGGTATCTTAACTCCTTCAAGGTTGAATTTAATAAAACCACTAACAGGTCCAAAGTTCTATATTGGCAAAGATGAAACCAAATGAAAACATAATTATATCTTTAATTGTCATGCAAAATTTCAGTGGTTTTGGAAAATCAGTTTTATTTAAATTAGAAAATAACTAACCCTGATACTGGGACTACGCTGGACTCAAGGTTGGATTTATTGTCAGCATTCAAAAAAGCTAATGCAAAATAATGGGAAAAAATGTGTTAGTAACTGCTAGACAATTTCTCTCATGTATGGAAGATAGTGAAAATGAACAACAGGATTTGCAGAACAACAAAAAGAACCAATTGGCACCAAAGACAGGAAGGACTTTTGAAAACTTAAACATGTGATGTTCCCATATGTCAGGCAGGGGGGTTCCACCATCATCCTGAAGACACATACTCTGAGTTTTCAAGTGGACATCCAGCATTTTTCCCCCATCATCATCTATTGCTTTTACATTTTTCTCATCCCAGGCTGAGCTTTCAGTGAATACAAAGGAGATAGTCATCTGATTTTTCATCTCTGAATATTTTTAGCTTAGCAACTTTTTGGCTATTCTCATTTCTTATAGGAAGTTGTATGCTTAGTATTTTGAGTTTGAAAATTGTTTACCTATTTATATACATTTAGAAAAATTAAACAATTGCATTTTTTGGCTGTATGTCCTCCTAGGAATCTCCACCAACTGTTTAGTTTACAGGACCGTTTTTTCTGAAGGACATCTACCCATCCTACCAGATTTGGTAGGGTGGGCCTACTACTAGTCCCTTCCCTTAAATATTGCAGGAGCCGGGAAGTGGGTTTTTTTTCTCCCTGTAGCAGCCCTGCAATATGGAACATTCTTCTCCCTGTAGCTCTACTCTCCTAGCATTTTGAAAACCACTGAAGACCAGCTTTTCTCCCCAGGGCTGAGATAGGATGTCAAAGGTTTAACATGGTGCTAGAAGTTTATTTTTAATGCTTGTAATTTTAATGTGATTTTGTATTGTTTTTGAATTACTGATAGTGTTTTAATTCTTTATTGGGAGCCACCAAGAGTTTGGTATAACATGCACACCTTTTAATTTTTTAAAATAAATAAAAATGGGCAGCTATGTAAGTGTTTTGTTTATTTATGTAGCCGCCTGTCTTACACCAAACTCTGGGTGTCTATATAAATTTATTTATTTATTTATTTTATTTAGACGCTCTTATAGGCCGCCCAATCCCGTGGGACTCAGGGCGGCGTACAGCATGAATAAGAAACGTACATTTAAAAAAAAAAAAAAAAACCATAATCATAATTTAAGTTAAAAATGTAATTAAGATAAATTAAAGAAAAAACATAATAAACGCAACATTCAGGGGGAATCTGATTATCTCTTCCATCTGCCGGAAGAGCCATGTTTTTAAGGCTTTACGGAAGGCCAGCAGGGTGGGGATGGTCCGGATCTCTGGTGGAAGTTGGTTCCAGAGGGACGGGGCTCCCACAGAGAAGGCCCTCCCCCGCGGCCCCGCCAGCCGACATTGTTTGGCCGATGGGACCCGGAGGAGGCCCTCTCTGTGGGACCTAACCGGTCTTAGGGAGGTATGTGGTAGGATGCGGTCCCGTAGGTAACCTGGCCCTGAGCCATGTAGGGCTTTAAAGGTCAAAACCAACACTTTGAATTGCAACCGGAGACTAATTGGCAACCAATGCAGCTGGCGGAGGATAGGTGTTACGTGGGTGTATCTCGGTACACCCACTACAGCTCGCGCAGCTGCATTCTGTACCAATTGCAGTCTCCGGATGCTCTTCAAGGGTAGCCCCATGTAGAGTCCGTTACAGTAGTCTAGCCGTGAGGTGACAAGGGCATGAGTGACTGTGAGCAAAGCCTCCCTCTCCAAGTAGGGTCGCAATTGGTGCACGAGACGGATCTGTGCAAAGGTCCCCCTAGCCACAGCTGAAAGATGTTGATCCAATTTTAGCTGTGGGTCTAGGAGAACACCCAAATTGCGAACCTGTTCTGAGGGAGTCAATTTTTCTCCCCCAAGAACCAAGGAGGGACAGTCGACATAGTCCTTGGGAGGCAATATCCAGAGCCACTCAGTCTTGTCTGGGTTGAGCCTGAGTCTGTTCACTCCCATCCAGACCCTCACATCGTCCAGGCAGCGGCACATTACATCAACAGCTTCACTGAACTGACACGGGGTGGAGATGTACAACTGGGTATCATCAGCATACTGCTGATACCTCACCCCATGTCGTCGGATGATCTCACCCAGCGGTTTCATGTAAATGTTAAACAGGATGGGCAAGAGGACCGAGCCCTGTGGCACCCCGCAAACCAGGGCCCTAGGGGCCGACCTCTGTCCTCCTGTCAACACCGACTGCGTGAGAGGTAGGAGGAGAACCACCGTAAAACAGTGCCTCCCACTCCCATCTCCCCAAGACGACGCAGAAGGATACCATGGTCAATGGTATCGAAAGCCGCTGAGAGGTCAAGTAACACCAGGATGGAGGAATAACCCCCATCCCGGGCTCGCCAGAGATCATCCATCAGCGCGACCAAAGCAGTCTCCGTACTGTAGCCGCGCCTGAAACCCGATTGAAAGGGATCCAGATAATCAGTATCCTCCAATAGCCGCAGGAGTTGGAGCGACACCACCTTCTCAACAACTTTACCCAAAAAGGGTAAGTTGGAGACTGGACGGAAGTTTTTTAAATCCGCTGGGTCCAGGGAAGGCTTCTTGAGGAGGGGCCTCACCACCGCAGCTTTTAAAGGCTGCGGGATGGATCCCTCTCTCAGAGAAGCGATCACAACCGCCTGGAGCCAGCCGCGTGACACCTCCCTGCTGGCAGAGACCAGCCAGGAGGGGCACGGGTCCAATAAACAGGTGGAGGCGCTCATCGCTCCTATGGCCTTGTCCACATCCTCAGGAGTGACAGGCTCAAACTCGTCCCATATAACAGGACTAAGACTCGCCCCTGTCATCTCGGCTTGCCCTGTCCAAATGGAGTCCAGGTCTGTCCGAATCTGAACGACTTTGTCCGCCAGAAACTGAGAAAATTCCTCAGCTCTGCCCTGCAAGGGATCTTCAACTCCCCCCTTGGCTAGGAGGGAGCGAGTCACCCTAAACAGGGCGGCTGGGCGGGAGTCGGCGGACGCAATAAGAGCGGAAAAATACGCGCATTTTGCCGCCCTTATCGCCACTAAGTAAGACTTAATGCAAGTTCTTAAAAGTGTCCGGTCAGACTCAGCTTTACTGGCTCTCCATCGTCGCTCTAGGCGTCTCTTTAGGCGCTTCATCTCCCGGAGCTCCTCAGTAAACCAAGGAGCCCTCCGGGATCCGCTGCCACGGAGAGGCCGCAAAGGCGCAATCCGATCTAAAGCCCCCGTTGCCACCCGATTCCAGGCAGCCACTAGAGCCTCAGATGAATCGTGTACCAGGGAGTCAGGTATTTCCCCAAGTTCCCTCTGAAATCCTTCAGATTCCATTAGGCGCCTGGGGCGGAACCACTTAATCGGCCCCACCTCCTTGCGGTGGAGGAGTGGTGCCATGAAATCCAACCTCAGAAGGAAATGATCTGACCACGACAAGGGTACTGTGACTAAACCCCTCAGCCTCAGATCATCTCTCCACTGCCCCGAGAGAAACACAAGGTCAAGCGTGTGACCTCCCTCATGAGTCGGACCCTGAACTACTTGGGTCAGGTCCATGGTTGTCATGGAAGCCATGAACTCCTGGACTGCCTCCGAGGTTTCACCGGGCGATGGCAAATTAAAGTCCCCCAGCACCATCAACCTGGGGAACTCAATTGCCAGCCCTGCTACCGCCTCAAGCAGAACAGGCAGGGCCTTTGCAACGTAGCTAGGAGGCAGGTACGCTAGCAAAAGGCCCACCTGGACCCCTAAGTCCAACTTCAGAAGGAGCGTCTCACACCCAACAATCTCCGGGGCAGGGCTCCTTCGAGGATTAAGGTTCTGGCGAGCTATAATCGCCACTCCTCCACCCCTTCCCTGGGGTCGCGGCTGATGCTGAACTGAGAACCCGTCCGGGCACATCTCGGAGAGGGGAACCCCCCCCTCCTGGCCTAGCCAGGTCTCAGTAATACATGCCAGGTCCGCCCCCTCTTCCAGGATTAAATCCCGTACAAGGGGGGCCTTGTTGATAATTGACCTGGCATTCAACAGCAGCAGCTTGAGCCCAGGGCCCTGACATCCCTGGTTTCCAGGACCTCGGGTTGAGCAAGATGGAACCAAACCAGAGGGGCCAGAACAGGAAATCGCTTGGAGACAGCGAGTTCTCGTTCCCCGAGAGCGGCCTACCCCTCTGCTCCCGCCATACCTACCTCTCCCTGTTATGACCGTAATCCTCCCGTCCCCCATCCCATCAGAGATCCCCTCCCCTCCCCTACTGGTCCCCCCCTCTCCCGACAGATCATACATACCATTCATACTGCACCTGGGAATGGACCTAAGTCCCCCTCCACTTCTGTTTCCACACTCAGCAGAGGGGGACAAAGACCAAACCCTCGGCTTACTCATTCCACTCTAATAATCGATGAAACTCTCTCACACAATCATACCCATTCATAGCCCACACTATAACCACAATCACAATACTTCTGGGGTAGAAATTGCAAGGTTAATTATCACAAATGTTAAAATCAATAAAATTAATAAGGAGCATATAAAAATAATCTCATTAAAAATTAAGTCAATCCAAGAGTTCCAGTGTCCAGTTTTGGGAAGCCAGTAGTCCAGGGGTTGATGGTATGTCCCCCTATCCAGATGGTATCTATAGATCACGAGCTCTCTCCCTCCAGAGTCCGATGTCAATCTGTCAGAGGGGGAGGTCCCCCATAGATAAGGGGGGCCTGAGGAGAGGGAACTGGCCACTGTAGCAGTCCAAATGGTGGGCCCGATCATCAATACGGCCCCAATAATAGACACAGTCGCTTCGGTGGTGCTGGCCTGCATAGCAGTATTGTTCAAATCCCGTTTCCAGGCTGTAGAAGAGACGGTGCTCGACCGACGTTCCCACGGCATTCCAGTCGCCTCTAAAATGGCGACCTCCTCCCTTCCTGCATCCCCCTTCAAACTTCAGGCCGAAGACGTAAGAAAGGCCTGGCCAATGTTTAAATAAATTAATACAATATACCTACAGAGGGAGGAGCCTACTTGTAGCTTTCTAAATATGTTTTACCTGCAAACAATAGTGCTTAGGAAATTTATTTATTTATTTATTTATTTATTAGTTGCATTTGTATGCTGCCCACTCCACAGAGACTCTGGGCGGCTCGCAACAGTAAAAATTCACATGCAACAACAAATCTAAAAAGCATTAAAAACAATAGATATTAAAACATTAAAAAAACATTAAAAACCACAATTTAAAAACCCATACAATAAATCATTCATGGGGCCAAGAATGATCGGTGTTGTATTAAAATCATTGGCCCCAGGCCTGTCGACAAAGCCATGTTTTTACTGCTTTTCTGAAGGCTGGCAGGTTGGGAATAATGCGGATCTCGAGGGCTAGTGTATTCCAGAGAGCCAGTGCTGCCACAGAGAAGGCCCTCGTTCGTGGGCCCGCCAGCCGACATTGTTTGGCTGACGGGACCACCAGCAGACCAACTCTGTGGGCTCTAATTGGTCTTAGGGAGGTATGTTGGAGAAGGCGGTCTCGGAGGTAAACTGGTCCTAAGCCATGTAGGGCTTTAAAGGTAATCAGCAACACCTTGAATTGCGCTCGGAGACCGTAATACAAGATGAACTAATCCTATTTTATTGTAATGCCACATTAACAGAAATTTTCAAGTCTGAAAGTACATCTCTCCCCCTATCTCCTAAAAACAAGAATACAATATTTCTATGGAAGTTCAAACAGTGCTGAGTATAAAAGTTCAAACAGTGCTGCTTGATAGCAGGATGTCCTAAATATGTTTCAGGTGTTCTGATCAATGAATATAACAAAGCAGAGATGCTTTGTTTCAAGCGGAGATAGAAATACAGTTATTGTAAACATAAGGTTTGTTTGAGTGAATTAAAGCAGGAAAAACTCAAGTTATCAGTGGTGAGAGCTGAGCAGAAGTATCGAAAGGAAGGTGCTGAGAATATCACACGGCAGGTGCATCACTGGTATATGTTGTTCTAGAGTTGTGACATTAGTAGTGTAAACATTTAAAAAGTTTGATGGGACACAGTTCATACAACATTAGTAGTAGCAGTAGGGGAGGGGAGGAAGAGAAAATAATGCAATAGAAAGTTCAAGGATGGAAGAAAAAGTTAAGGAGGTGATGGTAAAATGGGCACAAAATTTTGGATATTCAATAGATTTGGACCGATGGGAGAAAATTTGGGAATAGAATTTCAAACTAACTATGTCTGCATCGTACAAAGAAAATGCATATAAAATGTTTTACCGATGGCATCTATCTCTGACAAGATTGGCAAAAATCTCTTCCAAATCATCAGCAAAATGCTGGAAATGTAAAAAAGAACTGGGCACGTACTATCATATGTGGTGGACGTGTCCAGATGCCAGGATCTATTGGAGAAGAATTCGGAAATGGTTGACAGAAATAATATCACAAAAAATAGAATTAAAACCAGAAACATTCCTCTTAGGCATTATAGACGACAAAATAAATAAAAACAACCAATATTTGATGATACACATATTGACAGCGGCAAGGATCACTTATGCTCAAATGTGGAGAAAAAAAGTAGTTCCAACCAACTTAATGGTTATAAATAAAATATTTGAATGTGCTGAAATGAATAGACTAACCATGCAAATAAAGGATAAAGAGGAAACAGATTTTTATAAAATTTGGGAAAATTTTTACAATTGGTTGAATTGCAAAAATACAACAAAATAATAGGTTTTGTATAACGAAGATAACTTATATTATTTTTATTTTTTCTATGTTTTGTATAACAAAGATAACTTATATTATTTTTATTTTTATTTTTTCTATTGGTTGTAAAACAAAAGAGATATATGTAGAGATATAGAGATATAACGATACACTAAACTGCTCAATGAAAAATAATTATACTTTTTATGTCATATGTTGAGTTTTTTGTTTTCTCTTCGGGGTATGTTAGGTTTGTATTGTGTATATTTTTTAAAGATTTGTATCTATCTTCATATATATATGTATATATGCATATATGTTTGCATATGTTTTGTCTTTTATGTTTTATGTATTTTTAAAATTACCTAATAAATTTTTTTTTAAAAAAAGAAAGTTCAAGGATTAGGTTGGCCAGTTGGATATGTATTATTGGAAACAGAACAGAATGATCAATGTACATCATCCT
Organism: Diadophis punctatus similis; assembly: GCA_023053685.1. Taxonomy (NCBI): domain Eukaryota; kingdom Metazoa; phylum Chordata; class Lepidosauria; order Squamata; family Dipsadidae; genus Diadophis; species Diadophis punctatus. Next base: position 96,496,580 of record JALIGW010000001.1, read on the forward strand.
TTGTTACTTGCCTCCTCTGTATTTTATGGTAACTGAAATGTGGAACAATCAATGTGTTCGGGTTTTACTTCTGCTGAACAATGGTAGATTGGAAAAGGTCCAGAAGATAGTTTGTTCTGGGGCAGAAGCACTCTTAAAGTTATTGACAATAACTAAGTAGAAAGTAGAAAGTTAAGAGAATAGAAGGCACTTTCCCCATCTATTGCTCAGAGTGTTAATAATATGAGTAACTGCCTGTTGAGTATATGTCATCAGTTTATGCATGGCATAATTGTGCACTTTCCAATCAGGGAACAAGTTCATTCCTTCATTCACTCAAGAGATTGAAATGGAAACAGCTAGACTGCTAAGTAAATAAAAATGAGATTTCCTAGGAAGTAAAAGCTATTCAGACAGAAAACTGCTTCCCTTTGTCAATCAATAAGACAATACAAAAGTCCTACAATCATATACTATGCACTCTTATAATGAAAATTTATACAGAATAAGTCTTATTTCTGAACACAAGTGTGTGCTGGAAACATTCTAGACAATCTTCTCTCATGTAAGTTTATGATAATTTAGATTCTTCATGAAATTTGCAAATGAGCAATCTATTTCTTAAAAGACAAACCAGTCTGCAAAAACTAACCAGTTTGGGTTCTTCAAAATATTGCTTTGGATTTTTGAATAGGGAAAGAGGGAAAGGAGGACTAAAATTACGAAATTGGGATTTAAAAAAAAATTGTATCCACAAATGCCAAGATATGTGGTTTTCGAGAAGTCCAGCCACAATTAAGGTAATAGTCTTGGAATTATCTTGACTTTGTGCCAATATAATTAGGAATCCACTGAAAGTTATCACTTTGTCAATATAAAGACACTACATTTTTCAGAAGTATATTTCTATAGCTAGACTTGCTCAATCAACTATGTTTAATTTGGCAAAACAATGAAACTCGGGCACTAGACTATTAAATATCAGTAGATAGAAAGATCTGTGGAATATTTGCTAGAATGCCCAAATCTGTCTTTTAAAGAAGCTGAATGTAAATGCAAAAAGGTTTAAAAATAATCTGTTTTTATTTATAACATTTTGAGACAGACAACCAAAATCAACCAAATCATCTTATGCTTCTTTAAGAAATAAAATTCCTTATATTTTGCAGACAACTCTTCATGTCAGAAGTATTTTTGTTTGAAGGTTAACAAAGAGAAACCTGAGTATTTTATTTGCTTGACTGTCGGAAAATATATATATATATATATATTTTCCGACAGTCAAGCATATATATATATATTGTATAGCCTCCAGCTAAGAGAATGCTTTATACATATCTCAGTTGATTCAATTATTATCCTTTAAAACATTTCCACCATAAATTCAAACTTAATGTTCTTGGAAGTATCCCACTGATACCATTTAAATAATTATTCCTTAAAAGTGGAGAGTGGAATTCTGCAATTCCAGGGAAATAATTTACTAATGAAGTAACTCAGTAAGCGTTATCTGCTAAAGCCATTGTTTAAAATAATATATTTAAATTAGAGACACAGCTTATATGACAAATAGAATAAGGCCCAAACTAGATATTATACAGAACAATTGAGCTTTATAGTATCCTGCATTTAAAAATGTGATCACAGCTTATAAGTCTCTGTAAAAGAAAATAACTGTTTTAACATAGCATTTCACAATTTGCCAACTCATTCTGGATTTAAAATAGAAAAATACACAATAGTTTTTATAAAGCCTAGCTTGGTCTTATTTACACTAGCTGCATAAACACTGTTCCTTTTGCTGAATCCCATGGGGACAAAAATTTCATGCCAGAGGCTGGAGATTCACAGAGATAGAAAAGCTGCTGATTGTATTTTACTATTTGCTTTGTTCCAGTAATGCTTTGCCAACAAAAATAATGAGCATGTAAGAAGAATAATGCACAATGCTTTAACTTCTAAGTTTTATCTATATTTTTCTATTTGACAATGTTCTGGCATTAATAAATTTGAGTCTGCAAGTCTGTCCAGACAGCATAACATCATTTCCAATCCAGATGTCCATATAAATCTATTCAAGGTTCCTCATTATGTGTAAGACAGTAATCAAGCTTAACTGTATGTGGCTTCAATCTCTCTTCAAGTTTTCTGGTTACAGAACAATAAAATTGGTAAGAAGAAAAATGTAAACAATAAGGCCAGCCCAAATATCCCCATATCCTTTCTGTACTCAGACGTTTGAACATACTGTATATTCTTATATAAGACATATCCAATGCTTTGGTTCATTGCAGGGCGAGTTTATAGTATGTGGGCAAATCCATTGGCTTGGAAAGTAGACTCAAGCTTCGAAACCCCAGCTTCTACAAAATAGAATGAAAATAACACAACAAATTTTCTTTGAAAGTGCATGTTGTATACAACTTGCAATATGCCATATCAGTCAAACTGTGCCAGTAATTAACAATACTGTCTTTATACTGTTAGCAGAGACTGGTGCACATGTGGCATGGCAGCAATTCAGTCTACATCTTCTCTATCATCACTAGAAACATTTATGTGGAAGTCTCAATTGACCAAGACCATGATGGCCACTGAATATCAGTGTCAATGGGTAGATCAGGTAGTAATTATGAAATACTGAACACACTGATTTATAATTTAGAGAAATAAGAAATAAATAAATAAGAATTACAAGATGAAGCAAATAAGATAGAAAACTAGACATGTTGTGTGTCTATGAAATGAAAAGGGGAAAGATGAACGAGTGGTCTGATTTCACGGAATAGGTTGGTGAATATGTGCAGGGAAGTGAAGCTATAGACTTAATTATGAATGAAAGGGCTAAAACATTAATTGGTGTTATTGAAGGCTGAGCGTGCATATGAAAGTAGGAACCAGCAACTATTCTGATGATAGTTGCCATGTTACACTGCAGGGAATGGTGATAATGGATGAATTAAAAATGACTTTGGGGGAAATTACGGGACATTCTGAATGACTGCAATCCATGTCTGTTAAGTGACCTGAATAGATGGATGGAAATGAGACAAAAGAGTGGCGGAGTCATTTAAGGACCCAAGAATTAATGGGAATGACTCTGTTTGGTAAGCATATCCTTAGAAAAAATATATCAGTTTACTTGAATTTGCGCTATAAGCATTAAGTCTATACAAACATGGGGCAAAGGAATGAACACCAGTCTAAAAGCAAGATTTGTTTGACCATTTATGATGAAAGAGTGATGAAAGATTCTGAATGCAAGACAAAACATTTTGGTAGTGCTAAAAGTAGATCTTGGGGGGGGGGGGAAACAAATCAGACATGGGGAAAAGAAAAAAGAAAAGAGAGAGAGAGAGAGAGAGAGAGAGAGAGAGAGAGAGAGAGAGAGAGAGAGAGAGAGAGAGAGAGAGAGTAAAACAGAACAAAGGCAGGAGGAAGCAATTTGTGTCCTGAATGAAAAAGTATTAGGAGACAGATTGATTTTCTAAAGAGAATGAGATGGCATAAGAAAAAACAGGTGCTAAATCTGCCTGTTGTAGAGTGAAATGAATTTACATTATAGAGTGACATAATGTGGGTAATCATGTCAATGAGAAATATGAAAAGGGATCTTAAAGTAAACAAGATTATGAAAGGAAGAAAAAGTATACAACAATTTTGATGAACATTTTAAAAAAAATGCTTCAGTAGTAGATATAGAGCAGGGGTGTCAAACTCAAGGCCCGGGGGCCAGATACGGCCCACAGGGTGCTTAGATCTGGCCTATGGGACCACCCTGGAAACAGCAAAGGGCCGATCCGCAGTGCCTCTGCCAACAAAAATGGAGCCCGGGAGGGCTGCACGTGGCCCTCCCAAGCTTTGTTTTCGCTGGCAAATGCTTGCAGGAGGCCATCAGTCGAAAACGGAGTTCAAGAGGGCAGCGGGCAGCCCTCCTGAGCTCCATTTTTGCTGGCACAGGCTTGCAGGAGGCCGTCGTAGTCGAAAACAGAGCTTGGGAGCCTGTTTTCGCTAGCAGTGCGCTCAGGCCGCCATAGGCAGCCCCGGGTGATGTTGAGCTGGCCACACCCACCCCGCCCCTCAAAGTCAAACACAACCCTGATGCGGCCCTCAATGAAATCGAGTTTGACAACCCTGATATAGAGGGTTAAGCAAGGAGTCTCCACGAGACTGAATGAATTAAAAATAAAAGTAATGAAAGAGTTTGAGATGAGGCTGAAATAAAGGTATGTCAGAATGGAAAGAAATGCTAGTCCAAAGAAAAGAAAAAGAAAATAATAAATGCTGTGAAATTTGTTCAAAGATAACAACAGAGTAGGTATAAATGGTGGGTAGTAGGTTTAAACTTCATACACTTTAAAATATGGATGTTTTGTTTATAAATAGCTTTGCAACTTATTTGTCCAAGCCTAATAATAGTATAGGGCCGTGGTGGCGAACCTATGGCACGCGTGCCAGAGGTGGCACGCGGAGCCATAGAAGCCGGCACGCGAGGGTTTCCCACCGGCAAACCGGAAGTGCGAAAAAACGCACTTCCGTTTTGCCGGTGTGCTGTTTTTTGCACTCCGGAGGGTTCAGGGAAGCTCCCTGAAGCTCCGGAATGCAAAAAACTACAAAACGGATAAACCGGAAGTGCACTTTTCCGCACTTCCGGTTTGTCCGTTTTGTAGTTTTTTGCATTCCGGAGCTTTAGGGAGCTTCCCTGAACCCTCCGGAGTGCAAAAAACAGCATACCGGCAAACCGGAAGTGTGTTTTTTCGCACTTCTGGTTTGCCGGTTTCGTCGTCCCAGGCTCCGGTAAGCCTTTGCACGGGGGTGGGGGGGTGTGCGCATGCGCAGGGGGCAGCATGGGGGGGTGTTGTGCGCATGCGTGGGGGGGAGGGAATGGGTGTGGGCACGCGAGCGCGCGCGCCCCCCCCTTTTGGCACGCGAGCCGAAAAAGGTTCGCCACCACTGGTATAGGGCAATTATTGCGAACCTTTTTTTCCTCGGGTGCTGAAAGAGCACACGTGCATGCTACTACTGCGCGTGCGTGTTTGCCTACACCTATAATTCAATACCCCCATGCACCCCTGCGCATGTGCGCATGACCCCTGCATTGCCCCGCCCCATGCATGTGCGCACAATCTCCCCCCTGCTCCATTTCCCGACTTCCAATGGGTCCGGTTGGCCCGTTTTGCTCCCTCCCCAGGCTCCAGAGTCTTCCCTGAAGTTTGCAGAGGGCAAAAACGGTCTCCCCCACCCCCCAAAGGCCAGAAATGGCTTGTTTCTTGACTTCCGGTGGGCCCGGAAGGCCCATTTTTCACCCTCTCCAGGCTCGAGGCTTTCCTGGAGCCTGGGGAGGCTGAAAACGCCCTCCCACCCCGGAGGCTGAAAACGCCCTCCCAGTGCCTCTGTGCGAGCCGAAAATCAGCTGGCCGGCATACACATGCGTGCTGGAGCTGATCTAGGGCAACGGCTTGCGTGCCGGCAGATATGGCTCTGCGTGCCACCTGTGGCACATCTGCCATAGGTTTGCCATCACAGTTATAGGGGAACAATAAAAGTATCCTTCTGAAGAGTAAAATAGCAATATTTGTGCTATCTTTAATTACACATACATTTATTAAGGTGTGACTAGGAAGATGTTGGCCAATTATGATCTAAATTTTAGCACATTGGAAATAACAATAAAATCTATGCAGTGTACCTTTAAGAGTTAACAGACCAGATTTTAATTGTGAAATTAAATGGTTGTTGAATGTGCTAAGAGCAGTATATGATAGAAATATATAATATTGGCTGATGATCCAAATTATCTACAACAGATATGAAATAGTTTAGAAGTATGCATAGATGGCTTGGAAGAAATAAAACCATCAGAAAAATAGGAACTTTTTTGGATCCAAAACAAGGCAAATTGAGGCTATTCTACACTATTGAAACTCAGACATATTTTAAATTCTTGCAGATAAAACAGGTTCTGATTTTGAAATCTCTAAGAGAGAATGCAGCAGTGTCCTCTAAAGGAAGAGCCACAAAAGTTGTTGATTCTCCACCACAAGAAGCTGAAACAAAGCTTTAGCAAACAGACCCACTGGGCTCATAAAGTGTGTTTGCTTGACGCAAGTCTGACAGAACAACTTCCAAGTGGGAGGATAATTATTTCTTCTTGATGATACATATGGTAACAAACGATCCTGCATACAACAGCTACAAAATGTACCTGTACAAATAATATTCAAGGTAAAAAAGGACTCAGTATATACCAGCTGTTCAATAAACAAACAAAAAGCTAACAGAGGAGGAAGAGCTACTCAATTCTGGTTTTGGTTTAGTCATCTTCAACAAAAATTGCATGTTCTGCTAGGAATCTGTGAAAGGAAGAAAGAAGGAGCAAGGCTAAAGCATGAGACTAATAAAACATGACTAGGAAATACCACTTTACTTGAAAAGAGCTTAAATCTCAGATGAACCTTATATTAGAATAATGAAAAAGTCAAGTAATGGATACACTCTATAGTTTGTTAAAAAAAAATTGTCAGGATAACATCTAAACTTAAGAATTGTCCTCAGTACCTAACTGAACACCATATAGCAACATACCCAGAACTTTAGCTTTAAATAATTAAATGATGACCAGGATAGTTATTTCTGAAGTGACTTTTGAATTTAACAACTAAATGGGGCTCTTATAATCAGCTCTCTCACATTTAAAAATATTTAACCTATTCAGTAAGTTTACTACTGAACACCGATCTACTTAAAGGGTTTCTTACAGAATATCAAGACTTTCGTTTTGGAGTAGTTAATTTCAAGATGTTCTCTAGCACAGTAAAAGGATAAAGGTTTTAGGATATGGCTAGTTGCCTTCTTGGGAAACAAGACAGAATGGCTACATCATCAGCCAACAGACAGACAGAAAGAAAAGCAGCAGCAGCAGCAGGGTACATTTACATTTAACTGTGTACATTTAGCCTTGAGAAAAGATGACTAAGGGGAGATACACAGCACTCTTCAAATAGCTGAAAAGATGTCATATAGAAGGCAGATTCCAGTTAACTAGTTTAAAAAAATCTAAAAATTTGTCATTGGAACTAATTCCCAGAGAAGTAGTAGATTTCCTTCAAGGGAATTGTTCCATCATTGAGCAAAGGGTTGGATTTGATGAATTAAAAGTCCCTTTTCAACTCTATGACTCAATAATCAGAAAACAGGAAAATCGTGAAGATATGAGAAAAGCTTTGGGGTTACTTGCAATAGTATAATCTTTGGGGGATTTAAGGTTTGTTTTTATGATGTTATTGCATTTCTGTATCTCCGTATACTCCTTTGGTAGTTTTTGAAGAAAGGTAGTGAAAACTATCAGATAAAATGCAAGTCTTGGGGAAATGGGTTAATTTATTTCATACCAAAGAAGTTCAAGAAGCGCACCCAAATCTCTCTTAAATACTGAGAGCAAAACAAAGAAGGAAACAAATGAACACCAGAAAAAGTATGATGAAAAATAAAGAAAAACTAGTATAGAGTCAATGGAGATATAGGAAGGCATCTATTGCTCCCAGTATATGCTTCTTCACATAACTTCATTATCCCCCCCCCAAAAAAAATATTTAAAGTTCTACAATATTTTCAAAGTAGTAAAAATACTTTAGGTTATGATTTTCTAGTTTAAAACATTCTACCAGCAATGGAAGTGTTACATTTAAGTTCGCAGTCTAAAGAAGATATATAATGCCTTTGTAGAAAGCCTAACACCAGTTTGTTAAAAAGTATTTCTGCAGTGAAGTAGGTCCTCAGCTAGAAACAGCAGACACAGCCTTCATCTATTATTTATGCTGCTTTGTGCCTATGTCAGCTCCTGATTAATAATTGATTTTAATCTCATTATGGCAGATTTTATTACAGTCTAATTTAATTAAACGGTGAATTGCCTCCCAGATGCCACCACTTGTACCATCCTTTAAATAAAGCTGATGCAACACAGATTTGATTGCAGTTTCATCCCAAGTAAAAACAGCCCAGAACCAAATTGACTCAAACGTTTTATACTGATATATGCAATGGATCCACTGTTTCTTAAATATCAAATTGAAGACACAGAGGTTTTTATGTGCAAAAATACATTTCAGTTCACAGGTTCAGTGAAGTAATAGCTTCTATCATTCTCAATTCCAAATATCTGGATTATAAACCACTTTCTCTCCAAAGAAAACTTTAAGGAAAAGATAAAAGATTTAATATGTGAACATGGTGTTAAGCCTTTATATGAAGATTGTTTCAGGCTTAAGATGGTAATGGAAGGTTACAAGCTTAATTAGATAGTACTTTGCCATGTGTTAAGATCTCAAGTTACATAAAGGCATTCTGAGATGAAGAAGCAATGAAAAGACTTCCTTTGAAGCTATAAATATCAGTCTTCAGCCTTGCCTGACTTTAGCACAAGAAAATTATGTGAATTCTCATCAAACAAAACAATATTTATGCAATCATTACATTATTTTTAAATTTTCTTAAAATTTTGAGCTTTACCAATATTACACACACACACACCAAATTATTTCAAATTAACTATTTTGTGCAAGGTTTGTAAAGCTTTACTGTACATGTAGAGAATTGTAGTATTTACAGCAATGATCAGTTCTACTTTTCTATACTATTGGTGTCAACATAACTCAAGTAAACTGTATGTAACTTTAGAATTCATCATTATTACTATCCCTTGTTGACAGAAAATGCTGTTCTAAGCTGAGCAGCAATTCACTTCCTGATAATCAAGTTAGTTGTCAATTCATGGTGTGGGTAACTTCATATGATAAATATCATACTTATCAAAGTTTCAATTAGTAAAAATGTTACTGTGGTAGATCTGTGAAGTGTCTAGATACCCAGATAATTGTTAGGCTGCTTACCTTAATGCAGTTGACAAAAAAAAAAATCAAATGAGCTACTTTTGATAAAAGGAAAACTACTGTTGTAACCACTATCTGGGCACATTTCTTAAAAACAAATAAAAACCAAACAAATTATCCTATTCTATCTTGTTCTATCATATTCTAGCAACATGTACTACAAATATAAAATTATTTTTAATTTGCCATATAGTTAACACATTCTTTACAGCCTAATTCTATACGTGTCTACCAACAATTAAATTGTACTGAGTTTAAAACAAAACATGCACAAATTTGGTGTTTAAGGGATTACAACCTTAATCAATATTTTTATATTAAGATACAGGACACTCTAATTTGTCTTGAGAATTGTTCTATGAATTAAGTTTCTGTTCAAACACTGAGATACCAATTAGGAATCCCAAGACACTTATTTCTAAAATTAAACTTCCAACTTCAACAAGTAATCCTACATATTGATTGCCAACTAGTTTCCACAGTTTTCATCACATATATAGACTTCCTGCATACTCCCAAAAGAAAAAAAATGGAAAAGGAAAAAAAGGAAAGGAAAAAGAATTAGCAAAAGGAAAAAGCTTGCAGAAAAGAAGCAAAAACAATGGAGAAATAAATGACTTTAACGTTTTTATGGTTTCTCTGGAATAATTGATCTCATTAGAAGGTTCCAATTACTGTATGTTATTTTGAGAAACAAAAAAGAAATACAACTTCAACCGTGCATTTTTTAAAATAAATTCTTATGTTCACATTCAAGCCTATTTCTGTACGTTGTACGCTAAAATATACGTTCTTTGCTGTTGTAAAGAAAACCAGGCAGTTTTTAAAAGAATAGAGTTAGGGATACTTTTAGATGGCATATAATCCAAAATTATTCCCAATTTTATTTAATTGAAATCCTCACATTCTCTTAGAAAAGAATAGCCGCACATACTCTTAGAAAAAAGTGCTTTTATCTTTCTAAATATAATTTTCACATTATTAAGGTTTTGTTCGCCCTTTTTAAAGATGTATTGATAGTATTTACCTTTATGGCTTGTTTTATTTTAATCACTTAAAATGTCACTTAGATAATGTTTTAAAATTAGAAATCCTTTTATTATTCATAATCTAATATGAATTATTCATAATACTCTTGGACCAGAAAGGATTGTCCCTTATCAAATGATATGCTATGTCCACCAACATCCTCCATTGAATTGCCATGACAACTAAGGCAGCCAGCTCTACATTTGGCTGAAAAATAAAGTGCATCCCAGATAGGTTCCTAAGATAAAAAGTATCACATTGGCCTATAGCAGTGGACTCCAGCCTTTCCGGCTTGGTAGACAGTCGGAGGTGGAGGCAGGGGAGGGGGGAGGGGATGGTTTTGTGCACATGCGCTGCTTTCACAAATGTAGCTGCATGCAGGCGCACACACACTCACCCACCACTTCCATGGCTCTGTTCTGAATAGGCTGCAGATTCTTGTGATTTTAATTCAAAGCACTCTTATAGCAATACAGTAGTTATTTCTTCAAAGCAATGCATGAAAAGCTTACAAATCTTTTGCAAAAGAAGAAAAATTCACCAACATTTACAATCATGTATTAAACAATTACATACTGCAGTGTGTGTGTGTGTGTGTGTGTCTGTCTGTCTGTCTGTCTGTCTGTCTGTCTGTCTGTCTATCTATCTATCTCCTCTATCTCTATATCACATATTCCCTCCCTCCCTCCCTCGCTCCCTCTCTCTCTCTCTCCCCCCCCCCCAGAGTGAGGCGGAGATCTATTTAATTTTTTCTGGATTTCCCTGAAAACAGGAATACTAATTCTTCATGAGAGCGCTAAATAATTTAAAACAGCTTTAATGTTTAAGGGTATAATTCCAGGACATATTTCCAGAGAACTCAATAACCATGAGATTAATATGTTTTGTATTAATAGGAGTACAAATGAATGGAAGAAGTGCCTGAAAGGTCTCACACCACCTTGGGTTTTGTTGTGTTAGTTAATACTGAAACTAAGGAATTGGAAGGAATATAATGAGAGATTTTTATTCCATTATTTCAAAATTTTCACTGGGGAAAACTTTTGTCTTCCTGCTTCTATTCATGAATCTGTTTCCTGGTAATCTTTAATCATTCATTTTGCCATTTCAGACGGAAAACATGTGTTACAATGATGTGTGCTTCTGAAACTTGAAAGAAAAACAATTTTAGGATTTGTAAACCTTTTCTCAAAGAGATAATCCTTCCATGCAAGACATTATAGTATACATACCACAAACCTAGAAACTTTGCATTAGTTTTTTATTATAAGGACATGTGGGAATCTTGCAATAGATCCTGTTGTCATGAAATTATAAAAATGTGGAATTGGGAAGGCAAATTAATAGTGAGAAAATAACATGTAAAAGCTAAGTTATTTGTAGTAGAGATAGATCACAATTAATGCAAGTTAATTGTAAATAATGAAATATTCTACTCAGTGCAATTTGTACAATGATGTCAAGTCACATTTAATGTGAACCAAAATTCAGTTTAAGGCAAGGCTAGGACACGCACAATTGAAGTTACCAAGCTGCCACTGGGGTATGTTTTATTTTTTTTGTAATTACTTTATATAAATTAGAAAAAGCAATGTCAGATATAGTATACTTTCTCATTAGCTTTCCTTTTGTAATGCTACATGAAGAAAAAGCTGTCTCATAGAATACCTAGAATTATATTATTGGTATGTTAGTTGCAGCTTAATATCAATATTTATACTTGAACCAGAAGATGTAAAGTTTACATACATTTGATAATTAGCTTAAGTAAAAATGGGAAAGACTATGATTTACAGTGCAACCTCTTAGTGTGTATATTAAAGATTTCCAGCTAAATGCCTAATGTATCAAATTGGAAAGACTTTTAGTAACAATATTATGGAATTCTTTCTAGATGTTAAATATATGCTGGGTAAAATCCTCCTTTCATCTACAGTAAAAGAAATAAAACAAATGTACATGTATGATATTAACGTTCTGCCCTCAATATTATCATCAAATTAAATCAACCATAATTGCATATTATTGTGACCGTATTATTTGCAATTGTTGAAGCTATTGTTTAAGTTAAAAATGAGCTGGAATTATGGTCGTAAATCATGGCAGTTGTTAAGTGGGTCACCATGTAATTGTACACAATTTTGCAACATTTTTTGCGGATATGGTGGACATTAAGCGAAGCTGATTTCACCAATGGGCTTTTTTTTTTTTGCTAGAAATTGGAAGTAAATGCTGGAAATTGGCAAAAAAATGTTGAAAATCTTGGCCACATAACTACAGGACAATGCAAATGTGAGGCAGATGCCTATTGTCCAAAATGTGGTTATGTGACTGTAGAGGGGCCAACCTGGATTTCTTGGATCATGCGGCGTCTACCAGCATTGAATCTCTCGATTATCAGAGTCCAGATGTGATAGGTGGGACATGATATCAGAATGGATGACTGGTGTATGAGTGTACTGGAGTCTAGGAAGAGTCTAGGAAGAGACGTTGAGTTCGACTACAGAAATGCTACAAAGATACTGTGAAAGAAACCTTGTGCCACTATGACAGTGATGGCGAACCTTTTTTCCCTCGGGTGCCGAAAGCACTTGCACACATGCTATCACGCACGTGCAAGTACCCACACCCATAATTCAATGCCTGGGGAGGGCAAAAACAGCCTCCCCTGCCCCCATAGAGGCCCTCTGGAGGCCAGAAACGGCCCATTTCCTGACTTCCGGTGGGTCCGGTAGGCCCGTTTTTCGCCCTCCCCAGGCTCCAGAGGCTTCCCTGGAGCCTGGGGAGGGTGAAAATGGCCCCCTGCCTCCCCGGAGACCCTCCGGAAACCTAAAATGCCCTCCCAGAGCCTCCGTGTGAACCGAAAATCAGCTGGCTGGCGTGCACAAAGATATGGCTCCGCGTGCCACAGGTTCGCCATCACTGCACTATGACATCCAGCCAAGAAAACTAGAAGCTGCAGTTACTCTGCTATGAAAGCTCCACTAGCTTTGAAGACAGGCACAATAAAAAACTAATAGAAAACCATGAGTGGTGTCAAAGAATGGCACCCTCAATTACTGCAAAAATGGACTTCCAATGTTCCAACTGTGTTAAGTTCTGCACTTCTAGATTGGAACTGGAGAGCCACCTTCATGTTCAAAGATAAATTGCGTAACAGTGTGTCCTCTTTGAACCTGAAGGACTACCATGAATAAACTATACCTATACTTTAAATTTGGCTACTACAGATACATTTTCTGCAGTTTCTCCAAATTTGCATTGAATGAGATTGTTCATAACATGCATTAATTTAATATGTTAGTAAATATATTAAAGAAATTGAAAATTAAAACTGCTGCTTTTAACTTTCTAATGATTGTTGAATCTTGGAAAATAGTTTTGCCTTCAATAAACATATACACATCTTAAGGGATGGACTGCTTTTCTCCTACCATCCCACCATTTTTTTTAAAAAAAGTGTGGCTGTATTTACTAGGGGTTTGGGATTAAGCCTAAATCAGCTTTTGACGGGGGTGGGAGGGTGGGGATGGGTCTGAGCATTTACTAAAAGTATATTAATCCTAGAAGGTGAATGTTCTTATTTTAAGGTTTTTTATATTTTATAAAAGAAAAAACAAAAACTACAAAAACTATATTTTACCACAATTTAATCAACATTATTTTCTGGGAGAGGTCTAAGCATTGCAGGAAGGAAGGAAAGAGCTTTCATGGAGCCTATGAGCTGCCCATTTTGTCAGACTCCAATTCTGAATTGCACTTGGAATGTGCCCAAAACTTGTATAAAGATATTGCACATCATGTATAGTCCCCAAACCAATCCATTAAATCCATTACACCTAGAACTGTTGGCTATTATAATTATCTGACTACTATTAAACTGCGTTGTCTTTTAAAGCTTGATAATGAATGTTAATTATTAATTCTGAGAAATATTTAGCTGAATAATTATTTCCATAACAGAACTAAAGAATTCAAAACCAAAAGCACCTCCAAAATAAAGACATGCATATGAAGATATCATATACTACATTCAAACAGTCCAACTTCTGGTTAAATATATTATTGTAGCAGTGGTAGTAGTACCGGTAATAGGAGGAGGAAGAGAAGTATTTGCATAGGAATACAGTCAGCAAATATAGCAATAATACAAAAACTTTGTCCATTTTGTTATAATGTGCTGGTAGTCCTCAAATTATGACCATCATTGAGCCCAAAATTTCCACTGCTAAGCTAGGCAGTTATTAAATGAGTTGTGATCTATTTTATGATTTTTTTTTGCCAAAGCTGTTAAGCAAATCATTGCAGTTATCCAATGAATCATGTGGTCTTTAAGAGAATCTGGCATCCTCCATTGACTTTGCTTGTCAGAAGCCAGTAGGGAAGGTTACAAAATGGTGATCACATGACCCCGGGACATGGCAACTGTCAGAAATACATGCCAGTTGCCAACTACACACATTTTGACCACATGACCACAAGGAGGGTCCAATGGTCATAAATGTAAAAATATGACCATATGTCATGTTTTCCAGTGCACTGTAATTTGCTAAACAAATGGTTGTAAGTCAAGGACTAACTATAGCAGGGGTCTCCAACCTTGGCAACTTTAAGACTTGTGGACTTCAACTCCCAGAATTCCTCAGCCAGCAAAGCTAACAAAGCTGGCTGAGGAACTCTGGGAGTTGAAGTCCACAAGTCTTAAAGTTGCCAAGGTTGGAGACCCCTGAACTATAGTATGGAATATAATCTATGTATGTTATAAAAACACAAATGCCCACAGAAATACACATTCTTATACACAGCTGAAAAATATCATTGAGCATATGGATTTCTACTCTGCTATGAAAATTGCATCTGTCAATGGTACAGTTATGTAACTCTCCCCATCTATTCTGCAAGGCTATGGGATTTTCCATGGGGAGACACAGAGGAGTGGAAAGTGAAATGAAAAGTCCTGCTGTTTGAGCAATCTTCTCACATAATGTTGGACCTATCCCATTAAAAATAAATGTGTGACAATTTAGCCAAATATTTACTTACTGACTGTTCATTTAAATCCTGAGTATCTTCCATGGAGGTTACTCACTTTTCTTCCACAAAGAGAAGCAATTGAGAAGTAACTGGATGTCCTAATTTTAAAAACAACAAGACAAAGTATTACTTTGTTTCTACAGTTGTACATATTATATATATATATACAACTACATATTAGAAACTAGGTTCTATTCCTATACATTCATTTGTTCATAGCTGAAAGAAAGGCATCATTTTAAGTACAGCAACTAAATGGCACTGGATGTTCCAAACAGATCTACGTAATATATTGAAAATGGGACTGACATCAATAGTAGAAGGTTCATATCTTATTACCACTATTTTTTTCATTTTTAGCCATATCTTCCTTCAAATAATTGTTGTTGATGGAAATAGAAAACCATATCAAAATTTTCAGAATTTATCTGCATTTACAATTTTTGGTGGCAACTCCACGTGAAATGAAAATCAAATTCCAGTCTTCATATGCAAATGAGTGTCTTTTGATAGAATGATAGAAAAATCATTCTAGAATCAATCAGCAAAAGTATTAGCTAAGAATCTGAACTAAATAAGCTTAAGATTTGATGAATCCCTATCTGAACTTAGAAAAGGTTATAGAAATATCCAACACAACATTTTAAATTTGTGATCCAGATCTTAGAAATATAAGTTAGCAGTTTCATTTAAAAGAATTACTTGGATTGCTAATGTTCGAATCTAAAAAGGAAGATAGTCCACTTTAATAGCCAATTCATGAAAGCAAGATGAGAATGACACTTCAGTTAATTAGAATATAACTTCATGCTACATGGTAAGTAACACATTCCTGCGATAACTTGCTAAGTACCTTTTATTACAACATGGAATAATTCCTCATGAAATCATTTTTAAGTTCATACATGAAATTTTACTCTCTTAAGAGATGGGGTTATTGTTGATATATTTGTATACTGCTTTATTCCAAAATGACTCCATGCAGCTTATAATAAAATTAACATATTCACTAACAATTACACAAACCTATCAAAATGGAAATAACCCATATTTTCATGATGGCATGAGGCATAATTAAACTTGACCATAAGACCTCTAAAAAAGTACGGTTTTATTGTCTTTCCAAAGGATTTTAAAACCCAGGGAAAGTCATAATATGATTACAAGTTGCATCTGTTTTCATGAAACATGCCTAAAAGTGTACTACTAGACAATAAAGCTGATCCCCATAGCAGGCCTTAGTCAACAAAGCATTCAATCTAGCATTCTAAATTGGCTAAAATTTCAATACCATGTAGAAAACATTAAAATAGGTGAATGATTGTCAGATTTGAGAAGTTCAGAATTATGTACAATTGACACAGAGGGCATAGTTGTGCAAATACAATCAAGTTTTCAAAATTGGAAATTTAAATAGAAAGGTTCTTGTATATTTAAATAAAGTTTATTTTTATTGGCATACTAAAGGCATTGAACTCTAAAACTGAAAATGTCTTCTAGTGAAGTCATACCACCCCTTTTTCGCCCCTTCAGGTGAGCAGCCATAGCACCAAAAATAAGGTCAGTCCCATTCTTTGAAACCACTTGAGCAGGATAGATTGAAGCAGCTATAAGCTAATGAATCCAAGTCACATCTTAACCAAGTAAATTATTATAATAAAAGTGATTCACTAGAATTTGCATGACCAATGTATCGCAAGGTGAATAAAATAGCTTTTTTAAAATAATTACTCCAAAATGAAATTAAAATGGATCCAGAAGATATGCTTTATCTATTAGGCATCAAGAGCTGAAATGCCACCAAAGATAGATTTTTTGCTCTCAGAAAACAGCAACAGTTAGATCATTTGAACAAAAACAGAAATGACAATTATTTCTCCAGCACAACCACGCAGCTGTTCTTTAGAAGTCATGTTTCGGTTTCTTCTGAATTTGCTATTGATGTTCTAGCCATCACACTAGTTATATTACTGCTCCATCAATCTAGCTTCAATATAAATGTAAAATATTTTTGTAGTTATTTTATTTTTTCCATTAAAAAAACTTCACTTAACAATATAGCATATCATACAAACATACATACAGAGGTGGGTTCCTCCTGGTTCGGACCGGTTCGCCTGAACCGGTAGCAAGCCGCTGGTGACGTCACGACAAATTAAGACCATGCCATCAAGACAAATCAAAATTTAAAACAGAACTTTGAAACTGCTACAAAAATGATCACTAATGCAGGGGCACCTGCAGGAGGGAATAAAAAAAGTATAGATGGCAGCTTTAACTGAAGTCTTGCTCCTTTTTATGTGCACCACACATTTAAAACATGTAAAAAAAAAAAGTCAGGGCTTTGACTATATGTTCATGGCCACTGTGATTTGTTGACTGCCTGGAGTATCCCCTGCAATATACAGCAATATTTAGGACAGATGGGAAACAAACTCCTTTTAGGATATGATTGTCCTGGATTTTATGAGCAAAAACATTTAGGAACTCAAAAATTCTAAGAAAGGTAGTAATATTCTTTTATTACTGATACAACTTGACTGGGTTCCCAAGTCAAGTTACGAGATACATTTCATGTTAAAAAATACTAAAACAGAAGATTGATCGTTTTGTATGCCAGTTATAAATCATTTTTTTAACTTTTTAAAAATATTTTCAACAGTTTATAGACCATTTAGTGTGAAGATAGACATCTGCCATCTGTAGATGTAATTTAAAGTTGAAGTATTTTATGTTTAATTTTTTTTCAAAAATGCTATGTTTTATGTTGTTGAAGATAATAACTTTCTATATTAACACATTTAATACACTTTAAAAAAATTATTTTACAGCATCCTAATTTTTATACCAGATGTCAACTAATATGCTCATAAATAATAATTTATATTGTCAGTTGACATCTGGTATAAAATGTATCAAAAAGTTTTTGAAACTTAAACCATTGTATCATACCTAAGCTAAAGTACACATGACTCAAATTAGTTTACAGGCTTCCTTTGCTTACTAAAAATCTCTTTTTTTTCCCTCTAGTTCCCACAGACACTTTTTACTTTATATGTGTGTATGTATCTGAACTGTGAATATATTCCCCTATTTTTTAAAGAACATCATATATTTAACGAGCTTAACAATTGTTCCTATTGTATTGACAGTATTTTCATCTTCTGATTCCCCAGATTTCACTACCTTTCTTGTGTCTTCACTATCTAAGAGATAATGATTATTTAACAGGCAAAACCAGAAGTAGGCTGTTCTCGATTTATGCTTTTATACTTTACCCTTAATCAATATGGGCACAACTACTCCAAGTAACAGTGGTACAGTTATTATAAGACCTGACTGCTAACATCACACAACAAGCAAAAATATCAGCAGGAATAGAGACAGCGATCAGAAGTAAACACCATGAAGCCATTAACTTTTGCTGTTCGGACAATGATGTAATCTAATTAAAGATTCTAAGATGCAAAATATTCATAGTGTATAAACAACATGGCAACTAAAATTGCCAAGCATCAAAGATAAGGAAAGTGACAAATATGATTTTCTGAATGCTATAGAGCTCTAAAATAACGATTACAATGTGAAAGGTCAGAGATACAGGCCAGGAAAAGTTCCAATACAGCCACATTTGACAGTTTTATCTCAGCTTTTCAGGTGAAGTTTGTAAAAAAAAAAATTGAAGCGAAGATTAGACTTCAACTGGATATTATTGTGTTGCCTAATACAGAAATACAACATTGTTTCCAACATCTTGTGCCTTTCTCATGTTATTTCACTAAGTCAGCGGTCCCCAATCTTTTTGGCACCAGGGAATGGTTTCATGGAAAACAATTTTTCCACAGACCAGGAGGGAAAGAATGGTTTCACATGCTACCTAATTCCACGCATGCACAGATGAAGCTTCACTCGCTTGCGCAGCTTGATTCCTAGCAGGCTGTGGACCAGTACCAATCCATGGTCCGGCGTCGGGGATACCTACACTAAGTGATTTATTTTACTCCAGATCAATAGAAAAATACTATCTGAATGCTAAGATTAATTTACATAACTATATTGTGGCAAATGTAACAGATACATATGGGATAGACAACAATTCCTCTTTTAGTTTATTCGGAGAGCAAATTTTGCCATAAGAATTTAGAAACCAAGCAATAGTCATATTAAAATTGAAGTAGCCTTTAAAAAGTACCTTCCACATAGAATATTAATTTAGGTCCTCATTGAAGCAAGCCCAAACACTTGAGATGATGTAGTGCTTCAGTGACTAAATACTGGATATAAAAATAGTACTATGCAAAATGACTATTAGTGCCCCTGTTTGCATAACCCATGTGAAAATCACCCAACACTAATGATAAAAATATTAGGTTTTAATTAGTTAAAGGGCACTCATTTTAAAATTAACTGTGAACCATTCCAAACCAACTCACCACAAAATATTTCCACTAGACTCTTGCCACTTTCCTTACAAACAACATTCATTTATAAGAACATGTTTAATTGTCCTACAATTAAAAAAGAACAAGTCATATGGCAAAAACCTGAAATTTAACAATACACCACCATTTAAGTTTAGCTATATTCACATAAAATGATCCAATATACACAAATAAATCATGAACAGATATAGATCTGCAGGCAATTTATGTATATTATTGTTAGCAGTATTATCAAATTAATAAGCATGTGTAGTCTACAATTTTCTGATGTTATTGTTACTTGCTTGATAAATTAAAGTTATCAATGTATAATGACCATACCATATGTATCTTCTATAAATACATGGTTTCTATTTTCCTAATGTAGGAACTATCCTAATCTTATTTTTACATTCCCTAACTCATAGGTAGTACAGTAGTGTGCGTGGACACACACATTCACAATTTACTGTATACACACATGCAAGCACTTGTAAGAGCTACTTCCTTAAATGTTCATATACTTCATCAGATGTTCACATCATTATATCGTAAATTAAAAACAACTACACTTTAGTATGAGAGTAATGAAATTCTATCTTTGCAACTGACATAAAAGTTGATATCTGATCCTGAAGTCATAGGAGTGTATAGCCTTTCAAATTAGTACATTTGTACCTACTGTATAGAATATTGTGTGCATGTGCATATATACATGCATACATACATACAGTACATGTGGAAAAAATTGTAAATGTTACTTTCTATATTAAACTTTTACATATTCAATATTTTAAAATCGTCTCCAACAGGTTTATTATTTACAAGATAGTCTGCAAATCTAAACTGATCATTAAATATCTCCAGTCAAAAAGAGAACAAATCAATACATTATTTTTTATATTTACATATAGCTTTCTCAATTCATTTCTTCTTCCATATCAGACTTGCTCCATGTATAGAAAACTATCCTCATATGAAAATCCATTCATACATTGCCACATACAGAACAGGAAGTGAACCGTATCCAACTGGGTTAATATACATGTTTGGCGAAGTATGAAGAAATATAGATGTACCGGTAAGTAAGCCTTTACAAACTGCAAATGTCTTGGGCCCAAATTTACAATATTTGAACTGACTTAAGCATTTTCTTTTACTTGAATTATTTTTTATTGAAGGTAATAGCAGAATCATGAGACAATAATCAAAATTTTATGTTTTTTCATTTTGACTAAGGAATAACAAAAAAGCATTTCTTAACTGCATTTAGTATACAATGTTTCAACACCACTACTTTTCCATTTCTTCTCATTCTAATAGGTCATTTAGTTGTATACTTGAGGGGCTGCCACAGAGAGGAGGGGGTCAGGCTGTTTTCCAAAGCACCAGAAGGCCAGTCAAGGAATAATGGATGGAAACTGACCAAAGAGAGATTCAACCTGGAAATAAGGAGGAACTTTCTGACAGTGAGAGCGATCAACCAGTGGAACAGCTTGCCTGCGGAGGTTGTGAGAGCTCCAACACTTGAGACTTTCAAAAGGAGATTGGACTGCCATTTATCCGAAATGGTGTAGGGACTCCTGCTTGAGCGGGGGTTGGACTAGATGACCTACAAGTCCCTTCCAACTCTAATAATAATCTAATCTAATCTAAAATATTTCTACTCAGAAGGAAGACACATTAAGCTAAATAGAATTTACTCTCAGATGAATTTTATTTATGTTTCAAAGCTACTGACAAAGGGTATATTTCAAAGCAGATTTGTTCAGAGCCACATAAACAATACTTAAAAAACATATCTATACAAACAGGTGAGGTTCTTATTGAAACCTATAATGTAGAACACTAAAGTAGAAAGAAAGTAAATTAAGGCAGCTGGCATGGGCATACAACCAATGAAACATCTGTGCCTGTCCTCGTGATATATTTATCAAATTTTACAAGTCTCTGAAAATCTAGAGTTTATATCCACTCATGCTGGTTTACAAATCTGTTTTGTAAAGAAACTGCATTATCCAAAGTACTCAAAATTATGAAAAGACTTCTTTCTAAGCATTCTGCTGTGGTTTTATTTATATAAGTTTATATGTATACAAATGCACACAACTATGTGAAATTCCACTTAGAGTGGTAAGAAAGGAAAACATTTAGCTTACCTAAAGTGACGACTTCCATTAAAATACAGTTTGTGGTGCACTGGCATTGTTCATTGCTTTATTTTGTTTTACTGACCTTTATCCTATGCAAAACATTTAAAACGTATGCCTCAAGTAAAAGTAAAAAAAAAAAGTTGGGCTTGATTCCTGATGACTTTATAGGCATGTCCATACAGCTTTCTTGACAACAAAAGATGTTTCTTGTTGCCTACAAGCTTTAAACTATCAAATTCAAGGTATATTTGATTGCATATACACAAGCAACTTGCTGGGTTGAATTCCCAAATGGATCAGTCTTCTAATGGTAAATTTAAGTAAATGGAATTGGTATAACTTATAGCTAGAGTTCAACAAAATTATTTAAACAAAATACAATAGTTACATTTGTGGATTCAGGATTCAATGAGTGATTTATCTAGCAATTTTAAAACTTTCTGATTATCAGAAGCTGCTTTAAAGGGTCTCTCAATTCCCAAAGTGAACTTTGGATATACCTGCTTATTACTTTTATTTTTTTTCCCAGACCATTTTTTCCCATAGCTTCTGCTTAGCCCACCAGATAGAGCACAAAAGCATGCACTGGATTCCTCTATTCAACAGGATCATCATCTTGTTGGATCCAGAAGTTGTATTTTAAATGTGGCACCTCATGCCTTGTGGAATAGTATATCTCCAGAAATCCAGACAGACCCAACCATGTTAGCCTTTCACGAAGCTTTGAAGACCAGATGTTTGGGTCAGATGGTTAGGTGAGCTCTGCTGCTGAGCTGGTTTTTGAAATTTGGTTTTTGTGTTTTAACCTTGGATAGCATGGGTTATATATGGAGGCAATAGCTGTTCTAATCATTGAACACCACCAGTGTCACTGTTCTCAGATAGGTGGCCATGTAAACGATTTAATTTTAAAAATTACAAATCCTGGCTTTCAGAAACACTATTATATTTGACTTCCGTTTAGCTTCAGTTGAAGTGAAACTATATAAATGATTTACACAGATAGCAAAGATAATGTAATCGATCGTATTTTGGCTCTTCTGTGAATATTGATATTATTTTTATAGGTATAAAATATACCACTATTCTAAACTTGCACAAACTATCAATCATACATCCTCTATTGCACTAAAATATTGTCTAACAATATAATGTGCAATTACTGTCACTTCAAAAGTTGTAGGTCAAAAAGCTCTATTATACATATGTTAGTTTTATATACTATTAACTGACCTAAAAACTAATTAATGTTCCTTTTTTTATGAAGACTTATCAAAAATGAAAGGAATTTGTCTTAAGTAACTTTGTAAAGTGCTAAGAATAACTAAATAAGTTTTCAGAATATGTTGAAACTAATGTTCTACTGGAAAATGAATAGGTAAACATTATATAAGTAGCAAGGGTCAACTCTTTACTTGAACAAAATGTCAAAACTAGCATGTAGTCAAATAATAACAATTCAAAAGGTTCTAGATGTCTAAATATTGAAGTTAAATGGAAAATGATAGTTACATTTGGACCCCACTATTAGTCATGGTCTTATCCTGAGGACCTCTTTTGTCCCTCTTCCGTTTTGATATGGGGAGCTGAGGGGAGAGAAAGAATTGCCATAGCTTGCTATTCTATCAAAAATTATGAAATTGATTTCTTTTGACTGTCATATTTTTGAAGTACGGAAATATCAAGCCCTGATTAATACAGCTTGATTGGTTGAATAGGCCATAAAGGTTTAGGATTCAGGCATAAACTTGCATAATTTAAAATGCATGCAGAAATATCTAATCTTATCACTGATGTCCTGAAGCACAGAATTAAAAAAGGTTATATCCAGTTTTTAAGAAAAATAAATGCAAATATATGGTTAGGTTCCAGATTTATCATTAAATCATAATTTCATACAAAACAATGAGATTAAAAATACTTAAAAGAACGTGTCATAAGAAAGTTTGAAGGATCAAAATAAGCTATTATGAATATACTTTAAGCTTAATAGTATTTTAATAATATGCAAAAGTTTCATTCAGCTAAATGCCCAGTTTTTGAAAAGTATCCCTGGTAAAAATGTTCCATTCACAGTTAAATCAGAAATCAAATATTCACAAGTTAATTTCTGCTGCTAAACGATGTAGCACTGTTGATAACTATCTGCTATCCAAAGCAACAAATATTTAATATATTTATAATCAATACCTTTATATATTATTCCCAAGATATAGCCTGAATGCATGAAAACAATCATGCCTTTAGTGTACAATATAAAACATTATGCAAAGCTTATTATTACTAATAAACACAGTGTGTCAATAAATGATATTTTATTATGCTGGACATTGAATTTCAAATCATACCTATTTGTCATTATAAGCGGGTTTATACAATAATATGTGTATTAATTCATAATAAAATAATTAATGAAAATGTAAATATATAATATGAAAATATGTAGATTTTAGATATTATTGTATAAAATTTACATTTGTTACAGGTTTGCAATGTGAGTTTGGGAAATCAGTTAAGATTTCATTGCACAAAGAAGATGAATATGTTTTACATTGTAGATTATTTATTTTAAACAAATGTTAAGTGGAGGTAAAATTGATTATGAAACGATTGCATTACAAAATACCAAGCAAAGATATGTTTTAACAATTTCTTTGCAGTGGAGTCACTTTTCAAAGGAGACTAAAAGCATATAGAATTACATCAAGAAAAAAAAATCAGCTATTCTTTTTGTTTAATTTTAAAACTGTACCTGCTTTTGTTTAGCAATGGATTTTAAAGAATAATTCTTCCATTTATTTATTTAAGCAGCAATTGAAAATATTTACTACTAGGCAGTACCTAATTTTAGGTTTTAAGTGCTTTAACAGCTCTATGAAATATGATCAGCAGCTGCTATATAAAAGTATGCCGAATAAACTCCTCTTGTAAAGAAAAAAAAGCCCTCTAAGCAGTTTGGATATCTTCATTTTTAAAGGTTACACCGAGAACTTAATCAAAAATCACTTCAATAAATACAATTATGTCCCAGGTGATATTACCTGAAATGAGAAGGTAAATATCTAATAAAACTTCACTTTCATATGTAGGTTTTCTCTCTTCTGTAAAATAAACACAGCAGTAGATTTTGTCCATGATAATTTGCAAAATAATTTGGTTCTGCCATTTTTAAATGAATACAATATTGTATATAATAATTTACCTAATTTTTTTTTGGGGGGGGGCTATTTGTTATAGTTAAGCTTCTGCACATCTCTCATTTCCATCAGTATTAATAATATTATGATGCTTTAATATTCACTTTTAAAAATTCCTTTGATATCAGAACTCCCATTTTTGTCTTTAAAAATAAAGCTTAAAAGTCTATTATTATATTAATAACATTATATAATTATAAAGATTGTACAAATAAGGAGTAAAAATGATGGCAAGATGAATTAGAATTTTATCAATCCTTTACCGTCAAAACAGGTTCCTATTACACAAAAATTCAAAATTATGCCTAATTAGAAAAAAAGTATTATTGATTTAGTACTAGTATTTGTTTATTCATTTATTTATTTAATTTCTATAGTATACCTCACTATAAAGATACTCCACTACCAATAATGCTTATAACAAAGCTACATGCACATAGTTTTTATTTTACAATAAGGATACCTTAAAAAACACTGCCACAAACAAAACAGAATATTGATAATTGATGGGATACTGCTTAATAAAAAAATCTCACACTAAACAAAAATGCCAAGCATTTTAAAAACACAGACTGGATGAAATTAAGAAATATACCTGCATTCTTAATGAAACTACTGGAATGAAATATGGTACATTCACATATTTGTATCATGATTATGAACGTAATGCTGATAGATTAAAGAAAAGAAAAAGTGTTTGGATCACTATTTTCCTAATCACAAACGCTTGGCTGGAAAACGAAGGATATACAAAAGTCTCAAATGCAGAGAAATCTATGTATGCTGGAACTGGACTCAAACCAACCTAATACATTCATTTATGAAAACTAATCATTTATTCAATGTCTCTCTTAATATTCTAATGTAAAGATAATTTTATATTCCAAAAGGACTAATGTTGCCTGCTGTCCATTTGTCAACACTAGCTCATTCTAACCATGCAGATATAAAAACAGGAATAGATCAGTTTTATGTCAGACTTTACTAACAATTTTCTGTCAGGTGGATAAAATCCCCAGTCAATAATTGTCTTTAAAGTAAAAACTTTGTATGCTAATGTCACTGCATAATGAAATAGTTGCAAGTAGAAGAGCAACATACAATAGCCCTAATAACAGACAAGATAGATTGGATGTATTAAATTTGTCACTATTTAGCTGCAGCATTTTCACAGAGTGCTAAATTTGAGGTGGTCCAGAACATACTATTTTGTCATAAAGCCCACACTCTTTCTTCCTTTTCTCCTGTACCAAAGCTTCTAAATGAGAAGGCAGCATCAAGTAATGGCTAAAGCCCATGGGGCTGAATATAAAATAACTATTACTTCAAGGAGGACCAGCCACAAAAAAGTCTTCCACGTGGTAGTATTTTAAGATCAAAACACAAGTCATTGATTGTATAATGTTCATTGCACCTCACTCATCTGATCTACAAAGTCAGTTCCTCCGTTGCTCAGAATAATTTTAAGAAGGGAAGGAGTTCACTAAGTGTTTTGTAGCTGTAAGCTTAAATTCGCTCATAAACATTTCGGTTTTTTGAAAAAACCTATACACAAACAATGCAGGTGGAACAACTTACATCCCATTTTTTTTAAATTTCCTATGTTACTCAAACTCTAAAAACAAACTTCTTCATTAAGCCCTGCATGCCAAACTTACTTCTTCAGGATAAACATGAAGACAGACCGGAAAGTTCCAGGTTTTCAACACAACAAAGTTAAGGCACGATTTAGCTTCAACATTTATAATCCAAGTTAGGGGAGAAAAAGAAAAACCCGACTGTTTCCCAAAAAAGGCTGGCACAGAGTTTCTCCAATTGAAAATACAAGTAATTTACAAATAATAATAATAATAACACACACCCCCCGCCAGAGTTTGGGAGATTTTTTTCCCCCGTCCCCCACTTCAACCCACCCCGCACCAGCGACAGCGACGATTCCCTGACGAAACGCCAACCCCGTCCCGGTTTGAAGCAAGTCCAGTCGAGCCAGTGAAGAAACACAACGCTTAGAAAAAACAAGCGACCTTTGGAAACAGAAGCCGAAAAGCGAGGAGGAACCCAACCCAGGCCGTCAAAAGCGGCCGTCTGAATTTCTCTTACCGGTTATGTCACGTTTTGTTATTCTAGCGACCCTAAGCGACGGGAGAAGGCAAAGAAACCCGAGAAGGTGGGGGGGGGGACTTAGGACGGCCGAATTGGGAATTCTGGCCAAAAGAGCCAAGGCGAACTTTTCTCAAATGCGGCGTTTCGTCCCGAAGAGGCCTTTACTTACTTACCTCGGAAGGCGATATCTTCGGTCCTCTGAGGGGGGGAGAAAAAAGGCACCGGGGCGGCAACCCGAGCGCCCCTCGAGCCCGCGACAACACCCCCCTCCCCGTCCCTCCCAAACAGAGCCGCCCCTCTGAGGAAAAGTTCGCGTGTGTTTTTTTTCCCCTCGAGACCCAAACACACGGGCGCGCGCGCGCCCTCTACGCCCAGGTCCCGGGACGCGAAGGGCAAAATGGACTTGGGGAGAGCCGCTCGCCGGGCATCGAAGTCAGGCTCTTCTCTGTTTCTAGCCGAGGCCGCCGCTTTAGTCAGCGGGTTTTCAAGTTTCGGTCGCCAACCTTTCGTCGTCTCCCCCCACCCCCCACCCCGGCCCGGTGGTTGTTCCCTTAAAGAAAAGCGCGGTTAAAGCCAAGGGACCAAGAGACGCGTTTTCCCCCTACCGGTTTTCGTCGCCGCCAAAAGAAAGAGGGTTGGGGGAAGCTGGAGAGGAAAGAGAGAGAGAAACGAGAGAGAAAAAAGGTAAGGGAAATGGTCGTACCCACCTTTTTTCTTTTCTTTTCCTCTCTTCTCCCTGGCCAGGACTCCTTCGGTCGATTCTTACAAGTTGCTGCTCCAGCTTCCTTTCGGTATTATGTTTATTCTCTCCCCGGCTCCAAGACGAAGGTCCAGTCTTGAACGACTCTTCATTTATTTATTTATTGGTATAGAAGAGAGCCATCCCTCTCAAAGTTATATACTCTCTCCCCGCCTTTCTTCACGCAACAAAGTTACAACGGGGCGAGAGAAATTTTACTCAACCGCGCGGCCGATTAAAACTGCCCCCAAATAATATCCTTAAACTTTCTTGAGTGATCGCTAGTTTTGCCCCTCGCACTTTTCGCCCCCTCTCCGTTTTTCCAAAAAAAGAAAAGAAAAAGAAAACTCTCCTCTTTGCAAGCGAGTCTCGAGTTTAGATGAAACACCCAGAAATGAGCGTCCGGGGAAGGAGAGACGGGTGGGGGGTGGGGGTGGGAAGGGTTTTTAAAAAACGCGCGCCACGTTGCCTATTTTTTTTTTGCGAGATGTCTTTCCTCCGTTGTTTATGGGGGGGGGGGGTTTGCACTTGCGCGGCGACTTGTTGCGAGTTCGGGAGCGGCGCTCCCCGAAGCGGCAGGAAGGTCGGCGCGTGCGTGTCTAGTGTGCGAGGTGAGGGCGGGAGGAACGGTGTTTACAGCTGACGGCCGCCGCTTTATCATTGGCTGCCTTCTCGCGTGAGTAATTGGTCGATCGCGGGGCGCGGGAGGGAATGGGCACGTGGATGGATGCTGGCCCCGGGCACTGCGCGCCCTCAGGTCCCTGGCTTGGTGGGCCTGAATTGGCGAGGCGCGCCTGCTGTGCGCTGCTTTGCCTTGTTTTCCGTATCCCGCGTGGGGTTTCTCAATAACCCCATGCGCTCCTCCTCTCCTAAGGAGTACTTTAAAAAAAACACAAAACCAATTAATCAACTTGTGACCAGTAGTAAGCAAGCACTGATCCCAATTAATCAACTTGTGATCAGTAGTAAGCAAGCAAGCACTGATCCCTTCCACTCGTAGAATTTAAGGCAATGTTTCCTTAAATCCATCCCCTCCCCATTTCTGTCCTCCCACCAAAACCCCGTAAGAAAAGTCACTGAGGCTTGTTCTTCAATAAGTCGTTATAACTACTGGGCCACTAGCCTATTTCTGTTAGGTCACATTAAGCCTGTTGAATGTCCAGATTCTTGCAAGTCGCAAGCCACTCACTTCATTTTGGAAAAGTAATTTAATTTAATTTAATTTAATTTAATGGATTTGTATGCCGCCCAACTCCCTAGGGACTCTGCCCACTTCTGGAAGTGGATAGTTCTGCCCAGATGCACTTCAGTTAGTTTGCTTTTTCTTCAAGCTTGAAAGCATGCGACCAGATACCGTGTTTCCCCAAAAATAAGACCCTGTCTTATATTTTTTAAAACCCTGAAATAAGCACTTGGCCTTATTGCCATGCACTCGAAAGCCCAATTGGGCTTATTATCAGGGGATGTCTTATTTTGGAAACATGGTAGCAGCCTGGGCATGTGGTTTCCCCTTCTGCCCCATAGGGATTTCAGAGTGAGCCAACAACTGATTTGGATGTAAACATTCAGTCAAAGCCAAGAAGGCAAATTCTGGGGGTGGGTGGGGGTGGAGAAGTCTATTAGTGCCTATCAGCTACTGCAAACACAAATGAAATGTCAAGTGGTGCTTTCAGTGATTGCCACATGCCAGAGGACAAATAAGGATGAGTGGCTGACATTACCTATCTTGTGAACTTCTCAGAAATAACTGGTTAGGTAGTCCATGGAAATAATATGCAAGAGACTTCCCCTAATGCAGTGTTGGCGAAACTTTTTGGCACCGAGTGCCAAAATGGGAACGCGCACGGGGGAGCGCCAAAAACCGGAAGAGCAGTTCTCCGGTGCGCATGTGTGTGCTGGGAAGCTGAGCTTCCGGTTTTCGGCATGCGCGCCAGTCACCTGGTCTTTTGGTTTCTGGTGCGCATGCGCACCGGAAACTAGAGGCTCAGATTCCCGGCACGCACATGCGCGTGCGGGAGCTGCTCTTCCAGTTTCCGGTGCTCCTGCATGCACGAAGATGCAACGGGCGATGGCTGCCGTGCCTTGAGAGATGGCTCTGTGTGCCACTTCCGGCACACGTGCCATAGGTTCACAATCATTGCCCTAATGTAAGCATAGGCACTAATGCTTACATTACTGCTGGTCTTTGAAATACAATCAGCTGCGCCTGAAGTCACATTGCCCTGAAATTGGTCATACAGTTAACGTTTCACTTCAGAGGGTTGCGGTAGCTAAAAATTTCTTATTGTATAATACTAAAAATTGATATGATTGGGTGGTATTGACATAAAGGATTGGGTACGGAAATTATGCTGATCAGTCAATAATGACATATCTTTTAGTCCCGCCTTTTTGCTAACTGACTTGCATTAAATTGGAACCTTTCATTTTTGCTTCTTTGGTGGAAAAGTTGGGTTTCTAGTAAATAACTGAATACATTCCTATTCCTTGCAGAAAATAATCGGATTGTTAGCAAACCTAGCAAGCAAAATGTCTCAGGATAACTCTAAAATAACTAAACTAAAAAACTCTAAACTATTGTCCTTTTTGTCCTTTGCTGCTACTTAAAAGGGGAGCCAGCTTGGTGTAGGGATTAAGGCCCCAGCCTAGAAATTGGGAAATGGTGATTTATAGTCCTATCTTAGCACAAATAAATTTAATAAATTTTTTAAAAAGCCAGTTGGGTGACCTTGGGCCAGTCACTCTCTCTTAGCCCTAGGAAATAGACAATGGCAAACCACTTCTGAAATATTGCCAAGAAAACTTCAGGGACTTGTTTAGGCAGTTGCCAAGAGTCAATACTGATGAGAAGGAACAAACAAACAAAGGAACAAACAAAACTATTAATTTTGAACTTATTGTTAGATGTTCCTGTGTATCTAGTAAATAAAAAGTGTATTGTAAATCTCTACTCTCATTTGTTGCATAAAAATGTCTTTTTTTCCTTTTAAAAATGTACTTTAAAAACTAGATCTTTAAGCCAGATTGTGAGTGATCTCAGGTAAGACAGAAAGATTATTGGGAAATGAATAAGCTTATCTATCATCACTGTTTCATTTTATTTCAAGTCCATGTTTTTTTTAGCGCAGCAGTTTGTTTAGGTTTGCAAGTTTTCAGAAGGGAAGCTGTGTTTATCTTACAGCTAAAAACACCAAAGGTAAGGAGGAAGAGGCGACTATATAGTTCCATGGACTATAGTTTCATTTTCTTCTTTCTTTTTTCCTACCTGAGCACCATGTTACTGGACCTGGGTTTGCAGTTCCTCCATAAGAATGACTAAAGTATGAATTAGCCTCAAGTATCCTTCTCAGCTACACAAGGAAAATAATGCAACAAACATGACAAAAAATTCTCAATTTGTAGTTGTTATAGAATGAATTGGGAATCCCTAATAACACAAGCTTTTTGTTTTGCCAAGACTCCTGTCTCTTTTACCACAGACATGCTCAGGTCTCATGTGATACAACAACTTACAATTTCTTTTGATGAGATTCTTATTCCTGCCCAGGAGAGGTTCTTTGTTTATTTATTCTGCCCAACAAGGGCTTGTTTTCATCTCAAGGCAATTTCAACTATGTTCAACTAAGAATCTCACCTGTATTTCAGAGGCTCAAATGCCAACAAAGTAAAATGGAATAGGCTGTTCCAGCTGTCAAGTAAAATGAAGAAAGGAAGCTAAACAAGTATTAGACTTCTTACAAAGCAACCTTGAGTTCTGATTATTTTCATGTACAATAATAATGGCAACAATAATGTTATTTACCATTCCTTGTTTCCAGTTTTGTTTTGTTTTAATTTCATAGTCTAACAAAAGTCCTGGGATTTCCTGAAAATTGCTCATTCGAGCACTAAATTGGTCTGACCCTGCTTATCTTTTTGAGATGGGTCAAGGTTGGCCTGACTCATCTCAAATACCAGCTGCTATAGATGAAGATGTGCACCTTATTCAATAATTCATCATAAATGTTTTCTATGGAGTTTATATTCTACGTTTTCCCAACTTTGGGAATTATATAATGTAAATGTTTCAGCTATGCCTCTTCTATTAAAAAAGGGGGTGTATGGGGTGTTCAGGGAGGGGTAGCACCTCTGGTATAGGGGCATGTCGTGTCCTTTTAGGGCAGCTCGTTTTAGGGCAGCTTTTAGGGCAGCTCCTCCACCTTTGGTACCCACCTGTCACTCAGCTCTCACCTGTGGCTCCTAGCAGCTGTAGCATGCGCAGCGGCCACACCCCGGGCAACAGCTTCGACAGGCTGGCCAAATCAGGTTGAGAGTAGCCGTTGGGTCATTGACCTTCGGTGAGATAGGGACTTGTCTATCCCGAGCATGTGAAGACAGATTCCGGTGGACTGAGCAGATGAAACCTACTAGAATAGGACAACGGTCATGAAGGCGGTCTCTGCAGGCGATGTGGTACGCTAAGAGCATGGCAAGACATGAAAGACGCCCTGGTCAACCACTGCGCCCAGCCCATCTCCAAATGTCTCGACTCTTGTCCTGCTATTTGGAGCAAGATGGAATCTGGGAAGAAAGAATGAGGCTGACTATGCGCACCTCTCCCTCACTTTAATCCAATTTACGCGCAAGTCTTGACATCCCCCCCAATTCCCGTGAAAAGTCCTATGGCGGTGGGTGAATGACGCAGCAGGTGTGGATACACTGGGAGCTGTAGCCGCAGACCTGCATACAGATGACTCAGATCTAATGGTCGTCTTCTTGTTGACCAAAGCAACAGCTGAATTCGGCATCTACTTGAGTGACTGAGCAGCCCTCTTTAGGACCACACTGCTCACCTCCGTAGTAAGAGGAAGGGGCTAGAAAAGGTGCCCTAAACATTGTTGCTTCATAGAACCCTGTCCAGCTTACCGCGGCTGGAGGGGGTCCTATTTCATGCGGTCGAAATACAAAATTTCAAAGAAAACGTAAGGTGACACCACTCACCATTGGCACATAAAACATACGTATGCTTCAAGACAACCCCTTAGCAAATCGACCAGAAAAAAGAACAGCCCTGGTCTCCAGAGAGCTCGCAAGATTTAACATAGATATTGCGGGCCTTTGTGAAACTTGTCTAACTAACGAAGGCCAGCTCACAGAAACAGGAGGTGGTTATACATTCTTCTGGTGTGGATGCAGCAATAACAAATGCCGTGAATCTGGAGTTGGCTTTGCAGTTAAAAATAATCTTGTCTGCAAACTTGCCAGTCTTCCCAAGGGAGTGAATGACCGACTCATGACACTGCATCTCCCACTACCAAGAGGAAAGCAAGCCACACTGATCAGTGCCTACGCACCCACAATGACAAACCCAGATGAAGTAAACGACAAGTTTTATGAAGATCTTGATGCTCTACTTCAGTGATGGCGAACCTTTTTTAACTCGGGTGCCGAAAGTGCATGCGCACGTGCTATCGCACATGCACGAGTGCCCACACCCATAATTCACTGCCTGGGGAGGGCAAAAACGGCCTCCTCCGCCCCCCTGGAGGCCCTCTGGAGACCGGAAATGGCCCATTTCCCAATTTCTGGTGGGCCCAGTAGGCACACTTTTTGCCCTCCCCAGGCTCCAGAGGCTTCCCTGGAGCCTGGGGAGGGCAAAAAATGCCCTCTCCCATCCCCCCGGAGGCCCTCCGGAAGCCAAAATGCCCTCCCAGAGCCTCCGTGCGAGCCAAAAATCAGCTGGCCGCCGTGCACATGCACGCTGGAGCTGAGCTAGGCAACAGCTCGTGTGCCGGCAGATATGGCTCCGCGTGCCACCTGTGGCACGCGTGCCATAGGTTCGCCATCACTGCTCTACTTTCATCCGTGAAGCACACCGACAGGCTGATTTTACTTGGCGATTTTAAAGCGAGAGTAGGATCTGATCACTCTGCCTGGGATGGCGTCACTGGAAAAAATGGAATTGGCAAATGTAACCGCAATGGCCTATTACTACTGAAGACATGAGCGACTCACGATCTGATCATCACCAATACCATATTTTGCCTGCCCACTCGCAAAAAGACGTCTTGGATGCACCCACGCTCCAAGCACTGGCATCTTCTTAGTTATGACAGGATGTAAGGGTGACCAAGGCCATACCGAGTGCTGACTGTTGGACTGACCATAGACTCATCATCTTCAAATTAAGCTTTCACATCAAGCCAAAGAGACATCAACAGGGAAACAAAGCTGTGATGAAATGGATCAATGTCACTAAACTGAGGAACCCCAACACAGCAGCTTCACTAGCAGAAGATAATAATAATAATAATAATAATAATAATAATAATAATAATAATAATAATAATAATAATAATAATAATAATAATAATAATAATAATAATAATAACAACAACAAAGTTGGAAGGGACCTTGGAGGTCTTCTAGTCCAACCCCCTGCCTAGGCAGGAAACCCTACACTACTTCAGACAAATGGTTATCCAACATCTTCTTAAAAACTTCCAGTGTTGGAGCATTCACAACTTCTGGAGGCAAGCTGTTCCACTGATTAATTGTCCTGTCAGGAAATTTCTCCTTAGTTCTAAGTTACTTCTCTCCTTGTTTAGTTTCCACCCATTACTTCTTGTTCTACCTTCAGGTGCTTTGGAGAATAGTTTGACTCCCTCTTCTTTATGGCAACCCCTGAGATATTGGAACACTGCTATCATGTTATCCCTAGTCCTTCTTTTCATTAAACTAGACATACCCAGTTCCTGCAACCGTTCTTCATATGTTTTAGCCTCCAGTCCCCTAATCATCTTTGTTGCTCTTCTCTGCACTCTTTCTAGAGTCTCAACATCCTTTTTACATCGTGGCGACCAAAACTGAATGCAGTATTCCAAGTGTGGCCTTACCAAGGCATTATAAAGTGGTATTAACACTTCGCGTGATCTTGATTCTATCCCTCTGTTAATGCAGCCTAGAACTGTGTTGGCTTTTTTGGCAGCTGCTGCACACTGCTGGCTCATATTTAAATGGTTGTCCACTAGGACTCCAAGATCCCTCTCACAGTTACTACTGTTGAGCAAGGTCAAAAGATCTTGACAACCAACTCTCAGAGCTACAATTAGAGGGAATTGTACAATGAGAAGGACTGGGAACATATGGTTATTTGCTGCACCAAGATTGGTTGCCATTACTTTTCTCCATGGTCTTACAGCACTTAAACAATAAGCATGTGTTTTGTATGGAACTTCTGTATGAAACATTACTAGTTTTCCATTTGAAGTTGGTAAGTTCAATACAGACAGAAGTTAAGTTACACAGAATCATTTATGCTATTCAGCAGTAGCAAACATAATAGCAACAGTACTTAGACTTATATACTGCTTCACAGTGCTTTACAGCCCTCTCTAAGCAGTTTACTGAATCAGCATATTGCCCCCAAACAATCTGGGTCTTCATTTTATCGACCTTGGCAGGAGAGAAGGCTGAGTCAACCTTGAGCCTAGTGAGAATCGAACTGGCAGCAGCAGCCAGCAGAATTACCCTGCAATACTGCATTCTAACCACTGCACCACTACAGCTCTAATAGTCAGATAAATAGTAAAAGAAAGTAATTCTTTTATCATTAATTTTTTAAAATTATTATGTTTTTTCAGTGTTAAATTATTGTTTGGAATTGTTTTTTACCACATTATTTACGTGGCATGTGAAAATAACTTCTCTGTCTGAGGTACTGTATCTTATAACATAGTCTTGTATTGTTTATGAAGCCCTATTAAGCCTTGAGCTTAATAGGATTTAAAAGCAGGTAAATGGGGTATAGGATGGTAGTTTTAATTAACGTAATTAACTCATTAATTTTATTTTTTAAGTAAATCACTTTAAAGATGATACAGTTGACAGTTTCAGTGAAGAGGAATTTTAGAACTGATTTTTTAAAATACTCATAGTAATTTTTCATAATTTCACACATATTGCATTAAATAATTCCAGGTGTCCTTGTGCTATTAATTTACATCTCCTGATTATTAGAATGCTAATTCTGTTGTTGTTAAACTAAGAATACTTATGGGAAATTTGATCTGCCACCTTAACCAAGAAATAATGTGTTACACAAAGATGCTGGTGGAGCCAGAAACAGGCCTTCCCTGTGGCTGCCTTAGTTCTTTGTTTGTTTGTTTGTTTGTTTATTTATTGGTTTGTTTGATTGAAAGAATTGGTAGGTTGTTCTATTCCAGACAACTCTAGATAACGTTTTCAAAAACCTTTCTATCTTATATCCAAGCTGATTCTACTTCCCTCTTGGTGAAGGCATTTTGGACCGCCTTCAGAGGACTATCCAGCCTATCAGAGGACTATCCAGACTCTGAAGACTTCCAATGAAGTGGTAGAACAAATTTCTAGCTAAGCTATTCCATTGATTGACAGTTCTTATCATCAGGAAATTTCTCATAATATTTAAAATGAATCTTCTTTGTAGGTTCAACCCACTGGTTGCCCTCCAAAGCAACAGGAACTAGGTCCGTTCCTTCTTCTGAAAACTGAACATATCAATTTTATGTCATTTAAAAAAAAGTACTCACAGAATTTCATTTCCATTATCATGTTGTCATCCTCTGAACTTGCTTCAGTTTGTTGCTGTCATTAGATTGCAGTGCCCAAAACTGTATACTGTACAACATTCCAAGTGAGAAAATAAAGTCGCTACCTCCCATGATTTTGTCTCTGTTCTTTTTGTCATTTTAGCAACTGTATCATGTTGCTGGCTCAAGTTATGATTTCTCAGACTATCCTGATCCATTTCCCATGTATTGCTGCTAAACTAGGTTCTCTTCACCAATCCCAATGTTGGCTTTCTTTTTTCTTTTCTTTTTCTTATCAGATACAGGCTTCTATATTTTATCCTATGGGTTGCAGTCTACAATTCCATTGCATGTATCTTTCTCTTTCAAAGTGTTAACCATTCTTCCTAGTCTGGTTTCCTCTGCAAATATGATGATCTTTTCTCAACCTCTTTATTCAGTTATTAATAAAAACATTGACTAGCAAAAGGTCCCGAACAGAGTCCTCTGGTACTCCATGTGATACTATATTCCACTCTAAGGTTGAACTCTTTATAAATATACCGAATGTAGCAGGCCAGTCAGTAATGACTGCAATAAATAGTTAGCATTCAATAGTCTGTCATGATGTCCTCAATAACAAAATGGTAAAATATTGGATGAATGAATATGTTTAAGTAAATATGTTTCTTGTTGACTTTCAAATTCTATAACTGTTCTTGTTTGCCAAAGGATTTTAAACTACTCCTCCTCCTCACCTTTAATTAGTACATTAAAAAGTGCCTGTCAATATACGTTTATATGGTATATATGTGCCCTAGTTTACTTTTTGCGTTATATAAATTAGGAAGCTCTTACGCAAAGCCCATTCAGTTTCTACATTTCTAAAAACATTCCTTTTTAAATTTTATGAATAAATGCTTTTAAATTAGGGCCATGCTCAGAAGCAACAGCAATAGCACTTAGAGTTATATACCACTTCATAGTGCTTTACAGCCCTCTCTAAGTGGTTTACAGAGTCAGTATATTGCCCCCAACAATCCGGGTCCTCATTTTACCAACCTTGGAAGGATGGAAGGATGAGTCAACCTTGAGTCGGTGAAGATCAAACTCCTGGCAGTGAGCTGAATTAGCCTGCAATACTGCCTACGTTATTGGTAAAGCATATGGGTATATATGGGTATACCATGATGTGTCCTTAGTCAAGGAGCTAACTTCTTTTTCATTTCCTAGCAATTAGGACTTTAAAATTGGAGAAATATATGGGACTATAGTACTACATGTCATTCAACTATTCATTTGGATAACCAAAAACCTCTAGATA
Source organism: Diadophis punctatus similis (assembly GCA_023053685.1). Lineage (NCBI taxonomy): Eukaryota > Metazoa > Chordata > Lepidosauria > Squamata > Dipsadidae > Diadophis > Diadophis punctatus. The sequence continues at coordinate 96,533,978 of JALIGW010000001.1, forward strand.
ACTAAAAGCTCCCACCGGTCTGATTCCAAAGCATTATTTGTCAATTGGGAAGAGTTTCAATGCCACAATTACTAGTAATTGGAAATGGAACAGCAGGGAGAAAAATAAAGTAGCTCTTTAGAGACCCAATTTGAGACAAGGGATATCCTCTTGAGAGACGTAAGTGAATGTGAAATGTAGCACAGCTGCGGTCTTAACTTTCAGAATGAACATCAAGACCTGACTGGGGTTTTTTTTTTTAATATAGAAATATCAAATGCTGCAGAACAATTCAGCAGCCAAAGAGGGACATAAACTCTACTTGAAAAATGCAGAAGAAAATGTGTATTTTATTTTCATGATTTCAGGCAAAGCATTAATGTAAAATTAAAATTCTTTTTGGTATACATGATGATTCAGTGAGTTACATTTTTCTTTCAGAAATACGTTCCAGGATAAATATTCAATAGTGTTAAAGAATGAGAAAACAACAAGAAAATAACTTAAAGGCAAAGGCTATAAGGAAGTCATGCGGAGGTCAATAATGTAGTCAGTAGTCAACAGAAACTTCTCTATAGATTTAGGTAGCATTACATTTTGTTTGCCTCTAAGGATCTAAGTTTGTATGTTTAGCTAGTGTTATTTACAACCTTTTTAACAGGAATATCAAAATACTTTACTTAATTGTCAGTGAATGTTTTGCTTTTTGTCCTGCTAGCTGGCTCCCATTGGGCAGCAAGTTCTGAATACAGCAGTGCTGTGGAGATAAAAACATGATTCACTACAGGGGAAAAAAAGATCTAATTCACTAATTTATCCTGGGTGCTATACTTACTTATTACGTCCAATATATTTAAATGGATTTGCTTCCAAGTAATTATCGTTAAGCCAGCTTGAAACTCTGTTTTAGAACATTGCCAGATGGACCTATATTAACTAGGGTTAAAATTCAATGAAATATATCTCATAGTGCAATATTTATGCATGTATAGTTAAAGACAGAGCCATCCCAAGAGACAAGAGTATAATGTTTTTCCCACATATTTCTATACATTTTATGATGCTACTTTGTCACCAGCTTCAAAGGAAGATTCAGTTCAGCGTGGATTGCTCCCGGTTCGGCCCGGTTCTGTGAACTGGTAGTAGCGGCAGCGGGAGGCTCTGCCCACCCACCCGGGATGCTTCTGCACATGTGCAGAAGTGTCGCGCATGCGCGCACGAACCAGTAGCAAAGGGTTTTAGAACCCACTACTAATTCAGTTGGCACAAAATATATAGGACATAACTGGCCACAGAGTAGCTATTGTTATTGTTATTTAGCTGTTCAGCTGTTGATTGCTAAACTGAGTTATCTGAAACAATTAATTAAATCAACCTAATAATAGGACTGGCCTTTCCTAAAAGTAAGTGCCTTTAAATTAAAAAAAATAAAATAAATTAACAGTAACAGAATTGGAAGGGACCTTGGAGGTCATCTAGTCCAACCCCCTGCTCACACAGGAGACCTATACTAGGGATTTGAACCGCCGAACTACCGACCTTTCTGATTGACAAGCTCAGTGTCTTAGCAACTGAGCCACCTAGTATAGATTAATTAAATTAATTAATTATTAATTATATAAATTAATTGTAACCTGCTTCTAGGCAAGTGAATATAGGGGAAGATTTGGGAAATTCATCACTTAATCAAATCATTACATTAAATTATTATTATTCTTTTAATACTTTTTAAATAATTATTTAAGATTTTTTATATTTTCTGTAAGGATAGTTTGATCCACCTCACTGGACCTGGATGTCTATAAATTATTGTCTTGGTTGAAGAAAACATTTGCTTTTATGACTTCATAGAACTATAGAGAAGTTGGCTTAATTCTTTTTTTGAGATGACCTCATGACACTTTAAGACTCAATGGATATCTTTACTCTGAGAAGGATAACAGAGATGGCTTTAAACCAAGTATTTAGAGGTAAAATATAACCAAAGCTATTCAACCTATCATTTCCTTTTAGAGAGATCATTTCCTCTTGGCACCAAGCATTTTGCTTTTATCTCTCAACAAAAATGTTGTCTAACCACTGTATACAAACTGAAATATGGATTATGGATTTCAGGAGATCATTTGGTTTGGGGTTTTGCTTGTGTTTCTTTTTGTTTTGGTTTCAAAAAGATGCTTTTCTTTTAAACAAGAAGCATTCTTACATTCATAGATTTACCACATGCACAAACACACTCAAATGAGTAAGCACACATTAAGGGGAAAAGTGAAATGTTGAAACAGTAGACAAAAAGTTTCTATATCACATTATAGGAAACAAATGGTTTTTTGTGCATCCATTTTTCAGTTTGTCACTGAAATTCACCGATTGGTTTAAAGAAGGGGCATATGCATGTGCAAGCAAATACTGCTCATTGGATTATAAACTGCCCAAATGCTCTTTACTGAAGACCAATTTAATGTGTTACTATATTAAAATACGTCTTAGTAAGGTTAGTGGGAACTGTCAAGCCCTTTTGTCAAATAATTTTTATTTATTAGCTCTGCATGCAAACCATTACTGATCTACCTATTGGCTGGGAAAAATAAATGAATTCATACATGTTTCTGAATAGGTATACTTATTTAAAATTGGCAATATGCCATTTAACATATAACTTTACATAAATGGGTGGCACTTTGTATCAGATGCATAATTTTATGATAACCTTGCTTTCTCCTATATATAAGAAAGCTAATATATTTGAAAAAACTACATTCATACAGAAAAATAATATTGGTCTGTCTGAATACCTTCTCTTGGAAATATTGCCTAATACATTATACCAAAGCATTGCTTCCCACTCCTTTCTTATCTTCCTGCATAGTTGTTCAGTCCACCTTCTACTACAGAGGGACAGAATATATTACTAGCTACATTCCAGCTAGTTTTGTACCTGCCAAAAATTCTTGGCAAAGTAAAGTTGCTTCAGTAGAAATGTATCAACTGACAAGCAAATTCATTCTGAAAATCCATTTCTCATGGAGGGTCACGTAATAGAATGTTTGGAATAGAATCTGCTATACGAGTTTCTTTTCGTCACAGCAACCCTTTGAAAAACAGACACAGTAAGGCCTAAGATGTTGAACAAGTATTGACAATAATGTGGAAGAGATTTTCTTTATGAAACACCAGTGACAACTACAGTATATACCCTGACACTTTAGTTCATCAGCTGAACTTGGCTCGCATTTGAGAGAGATGGTTAAACAGGTCACAGATATTTGGCATATACTGTAGATTCTTCACTTATAGGCAGAATCTTAGTTTAGTTTCTGTGAAACACCACTACATAGATATTTTGCATATACAATATAGAATATTATAGATATTTTTGTAAATATGTAGTATTTTTCATTTATAGTGCATAAATATTGGATCAAACACCATACCAAAACTATATATATTTTGTCCCTCCTTTTGCATCCTTTCTTTAATGATTCTATTCCACCATTTCTTAGATATTATCTAACTTTTGTCCTTGCAGCAACTTGTCCTGCGGTGAGTTGGCTGTGGCGAATTGTTCCGTGATAAGTTAGCCATAGTGAGTTGGCCACGGCAAGTTGGCTGTGGCAAGTTGACCATGGCGAGAGGCAGGATGAAGTGAGAATTCCCATAAAATTAGGAATGGACTGTGTGAAGATTTGCTACAGATTTGCTACAAAATAAGTGCTGTAAAGCTAGTAATAAATCAGCTCAGCCCCCAGACCTTCAGATGTCATAAAACAGATAGGTTGGAAAGTGATTCCAAAGTTCCACAAAGACCTTTGAGAAATTGTGGGATATAATACAATATATAAAGGGAGGAAAAAATGAAAACCAATGTAATGTGGAAATTAAAGTGCCAGGCTAGAAGAAAAACAAAGAGAAATGTGTACAAATCCCCATTAAACCACAAAGTTGGAGAAAAGCCAGTCACTACATCACAAGATTGTTATGAGGATAAAAATGTTAAGACTATTATTTGAAAAATATTATATATCCACTTCTTTTAATAGAAGGGTGATCCCATGAGTGTCACCTAAAACTCATATTAAGCATTGTGGTTCTCTTAAAAAATCTTTAAAATGCTGGAATTTGAATATGATGAATCTCATTGAATCTCTTTACGGCCCAGGATTTCCTTTAAATTTCCTGTTGAAGGCAATCGGGATTAACCATTAAAATAACTGAAAAGTGGCAATACATATTATTAAATTTACACTTTTCTAGATGGTGTTAATAAAGATGAAAAAAAATTATTTATGCATTATTATTACAAATGGTAATGCTCAATTAATCTCTCCTAGTTGAAATTACTGAAATTTCCTTTGGCTGAAAAGGAGACTTTGAGAAAATGTTCCAGCAATTTTTCATAATGAATATTGCTGTTGCTATATCATTGAGTCTGTACTTTTTAAGACATAAAATTATGTAAACTAAGAAATTGGTGGTAACTAGTTGCTGGGAAACTGAAGTATTTCATTAGATCGGTTATATTTGACAGTGTGAGAAACTGCTGTGCCTGAAAACTTAATAAGAAAGAGTTTTGGAAAATCATACAGCAAATTATACATTTACTGAAATCTGATTGTGTTTGTAGCTGCATTAAGCGTTCTTAGCTGATTTTCTTTGTCTGTACAAACTGAATTTGTTCTGAATAGAAAAAGTGAATATAGATGTTTTAAAATATATGTGTGTGAGAGAGACAATAGGCCTACATTGTTCATGTCTTTTGTTTTCAGTTTTAATTACATTTTTTCTTCTGATTTTTTGAGGATTTTAAAAACATTTTCTCATCCTGTTTTCTTGCAAAAATAAAAAGGGTAAAATGGGTAAGGAAGTTACCATGAACTTTATAGTAGGAAGAATGGATTTAAAAAATGAAATGTTCAATCAATCAATTGAGTAGACTTGTTTGGCTTAATAAATACAGAAATAGTAGCTAGCCATACATTCTCCACAATGATTCTATGCCAACATAACAAGGAATTTGCATATTTGACATGTGAATTATAAAAGCACATATATAATGACAGAAATGTCTGTCTGGAACACCCAGTATGCATGGTAGAGTATGATCATTTAATTATGAAAGGAATATATACAGAATAACTTTATTAAATAAACAATTGATTCCAGATTCTATGGGAATGTAAATAACCAGATAAGGATATGGGGAAGGGGAAGAAATGAAATGGATGAATCATGTACAACCTGTGAGTAGAAATTGTTCTATTTGCATTTAAATTCTACATTATATATTGATAATAATCTCTCAATTAGAAAAAAAATATTGAAATATTTTCCCACTGTACAACTTTCCAGCCAAGAAAGATTTTGAATATTGGTTCTATTTTTTAGTAATTACATTTTGGTCCCACAGATATCTAATTTCTAATAGAATCAAATATATTGTTAGATCATACTAGGGTTTTTATCAAGGAAATTTATCTTGTACTTCACAGATTTAAGAAAACTCTATCACCATATGGAATACCTAAAGATAATTTCTAACCATTGTGATCTGGAAATGAATAAACTTTGTCATAGCAGCTTCCACTGGTTTTGAACTACTGTGCTGTTGAATGTTTTTATGGACTAGAAATAGGAAGTCTATTTTAGTTCATCAAAAAGAAAGTATATAAATAGTTATAAAACACTTAGTGCTGTTTTTATCATTTAGTTAGTTACTAAACCAATTTGTTGTTTTTTGACAGAGCATTGTCATTCTTATATCTCTAAAATCATTAGCTCATGGTGAAACCATAAATCCATATTTTAGCTTTCATTATCTGGCGAATCCTAAAAACATATGTTCTCATAAATAACACTCAGTAGAAGCAGAGGAATCTCTTGTATATTTTGCAATAAGCAATAATAGATGGGTTTAGCTTAGCATGTTCTGTTATCTTTCTATCTTTCTATCCCAATTCCTGACTTGGAAGATTTTGGCCATACTAGCTAGAGATTATGGAAAATGAAATCCAAAACAGCTAACAGGCAAAACCTGGAGAAGGATTGTTTAGTCTTTGACTGATGTTGTACCTTTTATTTGCTGGCAAAATAAGAGATTTTGGGAGACCAAACCATGCAGATGGCATTTGGGACAGATATCTTGCATCTTGCAATTTTTTCTAGAGAAGGGGGGAAAACAGACATTCTTCTCCCCATCTTCTTTCTACAGTACAAATGTCTCCTTTGATTCTTCAAGTCTTCTTGAATACAATTTAGCACTATATCTGCATCAGCAATAATCATAACATTCAACAAGTTTTTTCTTAATCCTGGTTTCCAAACCTACTTCAAAATCTGGTTTGGATGGTGGAAAAAATGAATGAGCAATTTGTTTATGCTCATTCATCAAAAATAGTTTTGGTGGATACATACAGCAAAAACTAGCAAGAAAATCAAATGAGAGCATACAATGCAAATGGAAGAAAAAGAGAAGGTATTAAAATGACGGACTTCCAGCTTGTAAACTATAGATTTTACAGGGTATGGGCTGTGAAATGAAAGCTGAATGCACTGTATTGGTGCACTTGCACTGGTTCTTAATCCAAGTCACATACGTGTTCCCTGAGATAATGATTCTTCATATATTTGCTCTGTGATCAGATACTGCATTCTGTACGTGAAAATCCCAAGTGGTATGTTCTTCAAGAGAATGAGTCTTAAGACACCCTTATCAGAAACAAGTGCAACCGTCATTATGATTGTCAGGATCATTGAAATTAATTGCAACTACAAGAGTGATGGAGCTTAAAATAGCATGAGCTGTTGATGACCCAAAAAACCACTCACAGCATGTCCAAGCTAGTATTTGGCAGAGCACATGTAGCTTAAAAAAAGAACCTAACCCTTTAGGTTCATACAAGCAATTAAACATTTTGTGGAAATGTCAGACCATAAGTAGGAAAAGAATTTTCGATTGTTTATGAAGCATTTTCTTCCAGTTAGTGAGAAAGATTTTAATTTTTACCTGCTTTTTTCCCCCTCCTTGAAAGAGCCAGATAAGCTTACATTTTAGAGGGCAGCTGTTCAATTAAAAAACAATAATTCTTGCCAAGATAGACCCCATGATTCTTATGGTGGAGTGGGGGAGTTTGAGTAAATGCCAGTCAGCTTAGCAGTCTTTAAAGATATGTAAGGAACTTAGCTTGGAAGCTCTGCTGACGATGTAAAACCTGGAGATATTTCCAGAAGTGTCTGTCAGACAAAGTGTAAAAATAATCAGAGGCTGATGACATCAGTTAATGAGACTTTCACTGGAAGGCTGAAGCACACAGTGGGGCAGAAAATAAAATAGGCTCCATTGTTGCCTTTTTATTGATCAATAAATTAAAAACAAGGAAAGTGCTGTTCCAAAATGTGATATGCCACACAGTTTATACACTTATTTAAAACATTAATTAAAACTCTGAAATCCTAAAACATGAGAGCACAACCTTGTTTGTGTGAGGAATCCTATATGGGTTTGATGGAAAGTGTCACAGAATGTGATGAATGTGAAAGTTCTCAAAACAGAAAAGAAGCATGTCCAGAAAACCTATATGTGGTTCCACCTACTTCTTTTTCTTAAGATGAGATACATAGTATTCCCATGTACTATAAACAACCAAGGATGTGGTGTGGGGGAGACAGGGAACAAGTGACAAAATATGTTTCGTGACATCAGGACAATGTTGAGACTTAAATATAGGATACTAAGATTTTTATCATGTTGCTGCAATCTTTGTAGTTTGCATCAAATGCAATGTCAAAAAGATAGAGTAAATTGTCCCCTCATTTATTATAAAACTGCATGTCACTCAGAGCCAATATTGTCACTTTGCCCCTCTAGTGAGCAAACTACCATTCAGGGAATGAGATATGGGTGGACCATAGTTCTGTCATGTGAGAGGAGAATGAGAAAGAGGGCAAATTTCTCAGCAGTGTTTCCACTTTATTTATATCCCACCTTTATTCTATATTAAATAATATATTATTCTATATATTATTCTCCCTTCATTTTCATTTATCAGCAAAAAATGTTACACACACACAGATTATATATATATAATGTGTGATGAGCATACAATACATACCCAATACTTCTTCCTCCTCCTATTCCCCCTCCCAACAACCCCATGAAGTAGTTGGTGCTGACAGAGACTGAATGGACCGAAGTCACCCAGGTAGCTTTCATGTCTAAGGTGGGACTAGAACTCGGGGTCTCACAGTTTCTATCCTGAGGCCTCAACCACTAGATGACTGGTTCTCCACCTCTGATCTGCAGACTTCTAGGGGGCCACGATGTCATTACAGGGGGTCTGTGAAGGCTTGAAGAAATGTTAAGGTTTAAATCTTGAGTTAAGTCTTGGGGGTCTGTGGCCATGGTCCATGGCCACAAAAAGTATTTAAAGGGGTCTGGTGAAGAAAAGATTGAGAATCACTGCACAAGACCAAATTGGCTCTACTTTTTAAAAGGAAGCCTATTAATAATGATCACTTCACCCTTTGGGATTGTCCTCTGCAAAGCTGAATACTTGTGAGCAAAACAGAAATGCTATGAAGAGTTGAGAGTCAGCATTAGAATAGATTCCACCCTCCCCCTTTTTTTTGGTGAAAGCAGTAAACATTTGACAGTACCTAACAGCTGGCATTCACTATTAAATGGTATGTAACATGCAGCAGGCAGTGTTTGACAAGACCTGGCAGGTGACATGCAGCATCAGGTAATACATGACAGTATTTTGGTTGGCACTGAGTTTTGGAATGAGTAATTCAGACATAATCTCTTCCCGTTTGTAAAACCCTTACCAATTATATAAAGTACAGTCCCTACTCAGAAGTTTAGCACTGCTCAATTCATAGAGCCAGATTTTCCTACCACCAGTTGCCTGCTTCCTTCATTTTCCAACTGAATAGAAACAGGTAGCAAAAACACACACAAAAAAGACTAATCACAGCAAAGCCAAATTTTAACTTCTAATGTTCCTGAAAGTTTTCAGTGCTGCTGGATACTATTATTTAGATCTTCCAGATAGAGAAATAAAAGCAGTGACAGAGATGGATGAGAATGTTTGAAAGTAGTAGCATTACTGCAAGTCAGAATAGTACAATAATACCATAATGCAAATATACCCACTTGAAAAGATGAAATGATCATCATTGGACCAACCATTTATGGATGGACAGACCTTGGATTTAAAATTCTTCTGCTTACATGACAAAAAGCATTGAACATTGGGCTACAAAGTTAAAATGTTAAACTTTTTGAATTGAAGGAAATTGAAAGAAAATTAATCCAGTGTTTGAAGCTTGTATGTGCTCTTCAAACAAGTACTTTCCTGATTTTTTTACCCATAGGACTTCATTTACTGAATTAAAGACAGACTAGCTTTTAAAAATATGCCCACACTTCAAATCACACTTTTCTTCTTCCCCAGTCTATAGAAAACAACCAAGAAGGGAGGGCAAGGAAAGAGAGGAAGAGATGGGATTTCCACATATTGAACTGTAGGACATTGATGATTCTATGGTGACTGTGGAGATGGAGGCCATGGGGAGGTTGTGTCTGCCTACCTCTAACGGGCCTCTCATACCTACATGATCTCACCCAGTTCACATAGCAAGGATGATTTAAGACATTATCCCTGGCTGGTACGTGATCTCATCTAGGTTGTATCAACAGGATGTTCTTAAGGATTTGGGGGGAGAATTCACCAATGAAAATGCTGTTGCTCTTTTCTACCTTTTGCTGCTTGGAAAACTGTATAAAAAGCAATAAACACTGCGAAGGCACTCAGACATCTTAGCATCCTTCAATTGACTGGTCTCTAACTCCATCAGGTGACCATACTATTTGTTAAATATAAGCATATAGTAACTATATAAAAATCTAGAATCACACATCTTTCCTGTCTTCATTGTTTCTCTTGAATGTGGGATGTAGATTACCGTATTTTTCGGAGTATAGGACGCACCGGAGTATAGGACGCACCTAGATTTTAGAGGAGGAAAAAAAGGAAAAAAGTATTCTGAACCAAATGGTATAGTAATATATTATTTAATAAAATACCAGTGTAGCAGAATACTTTTTACAACCATGTACACTTTTTACAACCATGTACACTTTTTACAAACTTCAAACTTGACAGCTTTAAGACTTGTGGACTTCAACTCCCAGAATTCCTTCTCCAGTCATGCTAGCTCAGGAATGGGAGTTGAAGTCCACAAGTCTTAAAGCTGTCAAGTTTGAAGTTTGTAAAAAGTGTACATGGTTGTAAAAAGTCTTGCCAAGTTTGAAGACCCTTGCACCCCTAACCCAGGGGTCTTCAAACTTGACAGCTTTAAGACTTGTGGACTTCAACTCCAATTCCTGAGCTAGCATGACTGGAGGAGGAATTCTGGGAGTTGAAGTCCACAAGTTTGAAGACCCTTGCACCTCCTTGGCAAGTTTAAGACTTGTGGACTTCAACTCCCAGAATTCCTCCTCCAGTCATGCTAGCTAGAGTTGAAGTCCACAAGTCCTCCCGGTCTCGCAGCCAGTTCCCTCCTGAAGTTCAAGGGCTGCAACTTGAGCTGAGCAGATCTGCGGCGAAAGCGGCGGCTCCTGGTTTTCCCGGCCAAAGAGCGCTCGCTAGAGAAGAGCAGCTGAGGAAGCAGGCGAAGCGCGGCGGCAGGCAGGTGTTTTGGAAGCGCCAAGGGCAGCACGCACGTCCGGGATGCCCCTCTCGCTTAGCCGGCAGCAGCGGGCGCAGCGAGTTCCGTCCCCATGCGCGTCCCCGGCGCTTGCTGTGGCGACGCTGTTTTCTCCGAGACCTTTGTCTCGGAGAAGGAGCAGTAGACAAAGGTCTCGGAGAAAACAGCGTCGCCACAGCAAGCACCGAGGACGCGCGTGAGGACGGGACTCGCTGCGCCCGCTGCTGCCGGCTAAGCGGAAAGCACAGAAAGGGGCATCCCGGACGCGCGTGCTGCCCTCGGCGCTTCCAAGACACCTGCCTGCCGCCGCGCTTCGCCTGCTCGCACACCCGCTCGCTCGCAAGCGGGCAGCGGTGGGGATCGAAGCGGAGCGGTGGCACCTCGAAAGGACTGGGGTGCTAGATTTCATGCTAGCTCAGGAATGGGTGGCGGGGGCAAGCAGCGGTGGTGGCGGCGGCAAGCAACAGTGGGGACGGCGGGGGCAAGCAGCGGGGGGGGCAAGCGGCGGTGGCGGAGGCAGCGGCGGGCGGCGGGGAAAACCTCCGAAGGGTGGGGGCTGGGGGGGGTTTGGGGGCTGCATTCGGTGTATAGGACACACCCACTTTTTGACCCCCTTTTTGGGAGTAAAAAGGTGCGTCCTATACTCCGAAAAATACGGTATTTAGGACAAGCTCCTGGTTGCTTTGTAGCCCATTCAGGCTATTTCCTCCCAAGAGCCAAGGTGGTGCAGTGGTTAAAGAGCAGCACTGCAGTTCAGCTGTTCAAATCTCACCGGCTCAAGGTTGACTCAGCCTTCCATCCTTCCGAGGTGAGTAAAATGAGGACTCAGATTGTTGGGGGCAATATGCTGAACTCTGTAAACCGCTTAGAGAGGGCTGTAAAGCACTATGAAGTGGTATATAAGTCTAAGTGCTATTGCTATTGCTATCTGAAGCAGCTGCCCTGACTCAGTCCTTCATCCCCTGACCATCCACAAACTTGCAGGGGAAATGATTACAGTGACTCGACATTCCCGGGTGGCCTACATCAACCCTAGCATGTCTCCAGACCTCAATACCAAACCTGCAGAGTCACCATCAGAAACAACAACTGGAGCATTCCAACTGACACTGTGGCACCTTTTAATATAATATCCAATATTAGAGAAGATAATGTTTTTTCTCTTTTCCTAAGGGTGGCAGTGAACACTGATTTTTTAAAAACAAGAGTGAAGGGTGTTCTGTTCTGTTCTGTTTTATATGAACAGATAAAGAAAAAGAGATAAACTGTGCCCTAGATAAGTATTCAGCCCCAGGAAATTCAGAATGCCATTAACAGCTGTTGCTGTGTTAGCTCAATCAGTTTGTGCCATGGCCTACTACTCTAGACTGCACTCTGTGCTACATGTCAAAATGAGAGCAACCTAGTGGGGGAAATTTTGTTAGACTAGCATACAGCTACAGTATTTGGTTTAAGGAGAATCTACAGACAATGAAAAGGAAAAAAAATATGAACACCACCATATTCTACTGTACTTTCAGTGCTTTGCTGGACAGCTCCCTGATGTGAAACATTAAGAGAAGGTGAAAATGGGCAACAGAGCACTTTGTTTCAAACAAGAAAGTAGCTTGTGTGCCATAAGAAATAAATTCTAGCCCTCTCATTTAGGGGGACCAGAGACCAGGACAGACAAGTTCCTATCTGCTTCTGTTTCTGTTATGGCTCCTCAGCATTTACTTGGGGTGAGAGTAATTATGCTGTCTCTTTGCAAGAGATGTGATTGAAATGAAAGCATACCAAGCCACTGGCCCAAGCACCACATTCTTATTTTTTATATCTTTTTAGCTATAAGAAGGAGAATATGTCTCCTGCTTTAATTTTGCTTTAATTTAACAATGGCCTGCCTAGCAGATATTTGTAAAATATCTGGATAAAATAGCAGATACAATTTGTCATGGAAAACTTTCCTAGCCATTGGAAGTTAACTTAGTAACTTGATGTTCTCAGCATGTATACTGTACATATGCTATTTTATTTACATATTGTAGTTTTATTAACCTGATTTATAGTTGCTGGATATGTATGCTTCTCAGAAATGATTAGTGATTGGAGCAGCAAATAAGCCCACAAAATAAACAAAATAAAAGAATGAAATAATTTTACTTGCTGCTTTTATTAACTTCTGTTCAAAAATATTTTGGATTGGTATGTTCTGTGTTTTTCTCCAGTTCTTTAGTGCTTTTCTATCACCCTCTTTTTGAAGCATCAAGTTGACTGCTACTGGGAATGGAATACTGGACAATGTGGAGCCTTCATCTGATAATTCCTTCTCTTTCAAGTTTAGGTAATCAGTGTATTGATGCCAATCTACCTTGCATAAGAGCGATGCAATATAGCATAATGAAGACTTAATATTTTTTAAAGAAGTGTTAAAATGCCAAGTTGTTCGTACTTTCAACACAAAGCTATGTAAAATAGCTATAGCTTCCATGTACAGCTAGTTATCACTGAGAAGTGGTAATTTTTCCCCCAATTTCTGCACCAAGGTATCATTGGGAAGAACAAAGGAAATATTTAGCATATTGTAAGTTCTTCTGCAACTCCAAGTGGTCAGAGTTCAGATTACAAGTTTAAAACCAACATTTGAGAGCAATTTCGGCTGTGCTTTAAGAAGTCACCTAAGGAGGCTGCTCCTCAATTGTTTCATCTAATGTTATAATAAATATATGTAGAGTAAGATGTAACAAACAAACATTCATGCATACTGGCCCATTCAGGCATGCTGGAGGAAACAAATAGGTCACAATACTATCATACACAATATCTTCTATCTAGAACAAAAAAACACTAAGATAAGATATAAGGAGATTCTCCCTGAAGAAGCAGAAGTGAGTCACCACTGAGGTTAGAGAAAGTTACGCATAAAGGCTATGAGGGAACCAAGTACAGGCACCATCACAGATCACAAATCATTAGAGAACATCAACAACATTAGAGGGTTAGTTTGAATGAATCAGTTGGATTTAGATGGAATGTACATTTTTGTTTATAGCTGTTGTCTTAGTCCATGTTCATAAGGACAAGGGTAGTTGTCTTGTCCTTTTGAAAAAAGGGGATGTGGTGGCTCAGTGGCTAAGATGCTGAACTTGTCGATCAGAAAGGTTGGTATTTTGGCGGTTCGAATCCCTAGCACCGCGTAACGGAGTGAGCTCCCTTTACTTGCCCCAGCTTCTGCCAACCTAGCAGTTTGAAAGCATGTAAAAATGCAAGTAGAAAAATAGGGACCACCTTGGTGGGAAGGTAACAGCGTTCCATGCACCTTTGGCATTTAGTCATGACCACGGAATCGTCATCAGACAACGCTGGCTTAGAAATGGAGATGAGCATCGCCCCCTAGAGTCGGGAATGACTAGCACGTATGTGCGAGGGGAATCTTTACCTTTAGTTGTATCAAATTATTACTAATACAAATAACTTGTTGTTGAATTTAATTTCTGATATTTGAAAGGGCCAGTGTGGGTGAATTGCCTCATGTGTATTGCCTTGTATTGCATAGAAGACTGATCTTGTGGGGACAGGAATACAAACCAACATGGTTTAGTTCTGAAGACAGAGTGCAAGAAGAAACACTGTGTAGATCAACTGAAGAGTGGTTTGCTTTATGAAGACTATAAGTCAAAGTACCTCTTCAAAGTGAAGCAGTGTCTTGGTTGTCTTGGTTGAGACAGAACAGCTGCTTTGATTGCTCAATACAGGTAGTCCTTGACTTACAACCATTCATTTAGTGACTTACAACCAGTCCTCACACTTAAGACCATTGCAGCATCCCCACAGTCACATTATTAAAATTTGGGCTCCTGGCAGCCAGCATGCAACATCTTGGGGTTATGATAGGCCATTTGTGACCTTCTCAGCTGGCTTCTGACAAACAAAGTCATTGGGGCGGCGGGGGGGGGGGGGAAGAGCCAGATTCATTTAACAACTGCCATGATTCTCTTAACTATGGCAAAAAGGTCAATAAATCACTTAACCATCTCCTTCCTTAGCAATAGAAATTCTGGTCCCAATTGTAGTGATAAATCAAGACTATCTGTAATTGTGGCTTTATAGGTTATTATTATTGTATGAGCCACGGTGGCGCAGTGGTTAGAGTGCAGTAGTGCAGGCTACTTTTGCTGACTGCCAGCTGACTGCAATTTGGCAGTTCAAATCTCACCAGGCTCAAGGCTGACTCAGCCTTCCATCCTTCCGAGGTGGGCAAAATATGCTGACTCTGTAAACTGCTTAGAGAGGGCTGTAAAGGACTGTAAAGTGGTATATAAGTCTAAGTGCTATTGCTATTATCAAAGTGGTGCACCTCATCCAGGATAAGTCCGGCCTCAACTCTCCATTAAAGCAAAGCAACACTCCTCACTGAAGACATAACAGGTGATTTGCATTCCCCTTTCATCTGGCCAACAATGGCTAATATAATAAATCTTGGTTAAAACAACCATGATTGAGTGCACTATGAACCCAGGCCTGAATAGAATACCTTCACAACAGATGCCAAATCAGTTTACTCTGATTCACCTAAACATCATATAATTGGGCAGTGGCTCTTCTGTCCTATGTTTCAGTTATGTTTCAGCAAATCCTGGAAACAGTTGCAGAATTTTCTGAAAATTGTATCTTAAAATCACCTAACTAAGAGAAAATGGTGTGATCTAAAAGTCTGATAGTTTAAGACTGGGAGAAATACATATACAGTATTTGTATATGGAGATGTATATATCTTTCCTCAACAATACACGAGCACATAACAGATACAAACTCAAAGTGAACCGCTCCAAACTTGACTGTAGAAAATACGACTTTAGTAACAGAGTGGTAAATGCCTGGAACTCACTACCTGATTCTGTGGTTTCATCACCAAACCCCCAAAACTTTACCCTTAGACTGTCCACTGTTGACCTCACCTGATTCCTAAGAGGTCAATAAGGGGCATGCATAAGCATACCAGCGTGCCTACCGTCCCTGTCCTAATGTTCCCTCTTATCAGTACCCATCTTATGTATATAAACAATGTTATATCTATGTATATTACCAACACGTACTTTACAAAAATAAATAAATAAAATAAAAATAAATAAGTGTGATACACAAAAACACGTTCTTTAACACAGTATCTCACCCCTAAATAATGCTTAACATCCTATTGGCAGAATTCATTTGCACCTGGCCTATTCAAAAACTACTGATCTTCTGCTCATTAAAGAAATTTAATAAGCACATTTCACAGATGAAATAGCTCAGAATTAGATGCAAAGTTTTTAATGCCTTGCTTTTTTTTAAAGTTGGCCAGGATTGTTTATTTTGTTGGTTGGTTGTATGCCAATGATATTCCTCTATCCACCTTTTTTAAAGGTTATTAAAAGCCACATTGTAAACACACTTGCATTAATATAAAGATTTCTGAAGACAAAATATGGTATGACTTCTTCTGAATCTTAGCCTTTGGAGGCCAAGGACATGCCAAATCACAGTGGGTAGCATCAGGACCAAAAAAAAAATTAAATTTGATAAAGTTTAATTTTCAATTAGATTCAGTTATTGGCAGGTTACAATTTAGTAACTCTTATTGGAAATTTGTTGTAATCAAGGGCTTCTGAACCCCTATACTCTTGTAACTGTGTGTGCCTGTTTACGGGTGTTTGGAAGTATGGGGTCCTTGGTGGTCTCTGAGCTTGGTTGTTTTCTTGCAGACGTTTTGTTATCCAAACTAAGTTACATCATCAGTGCTAGATCTCTAGCACTGCTGATGTTTCCTAGTCTGGGTAATAAAATGTCTGCAAGGAAACAACCAAGCTCAGAGACCACCAAGGACCCTCTCATTTCAACCCTGAGCTACACATTTTCTCCTTTATTGTATGGAAGTGTACCAGACAAAACCCAGCCAGTATAAGAGAACATCTGCTTTTGGGTTTCCAGATAACCATTTGTCACAGTAGAAATCAAGGTCAACTAAATGGGCCTCATCCTCCTGAAAGAGAAAACAAAGAACTATTGCTTCAGTATTAACACTAATATCAAGAACTATTTACGGCATATCTTTTGAATACAAACAATGTTAGCTATTTTTTTTCCTTAATACCAGCCATTCCGAACAATTTTGACAACTGCTACTTTTTGAAAGATCTGTCCCATAACCGCTCAAGGCACAACTTTGAGCTTCACAAACTCAAAACCTCCTTTATTGAACTGAACTATTCCATACGTCTTTGAATCAAACCGATAATTGCTTTTCATTTGTTCTTCAGTGAACATTTGTTTTCACTTTTATTGCTGAACTCTTTTACATGCTTCTATTTTATAAATACATTTTTGTTTGTGTTTCAGCAGAATATAAATGTACTGGCTTGTGTGGGGCTTTAGGTTTGTTTTGTTTTTTGGGATACAGGAAGCTGTGCTGAAAGATTAAAAAATAAATAAAATCCACATGTGCTTAGTTGAACATTGTTTGCAGAACTGGATCCTGACAATCATCCAAGCTGCTTAGGTTCAGGGTTTTGCAAAAACCTTAGATATTTAAATCTGCTCCAGAAGATAAAATACTGCCTGGAACAATTTTAGCAACCACTTTTCCTGGTTATATGAATTCTTTAATGTCTACCACCTTATTCCTTGAATGCTGGACATGGCTTACTTATTGGGGCCTTGACCTCAGTCTGACTTGAACACTGCTATGGCTTGACACCTTGTAACTCTGACCAAAGGCTAAGACCCAGTTTATGGTTTTTGTAACCAAATATGATAAGCAAATGGGCTTGATTTTGTTCCCTGTTAGGGAACAAAAATGTCCTCTCGTGTTCTCCAGCATCTGCTTTTCAGAACTGTGCTGCCTTTGATAATGAAAGAGAGCACTTGTGACTTAAAACCTCTGTGAATTTGCTGATTACCCATTTAAAGTTAAACTGATAGCCATCAACATGTTAGGTCAGGGGTAGGCAAACTATGGTTCTTTGAGGACCTGTGGACTTCAACTCCCAGAATTCCTGAGGCAGCCATGCATGCATGGCTGGCTCAGGAATTCTGGGAGTTGAAGTCCACAGGTCCTCAAAGAGCCATAGTTTGCCCACCCCTGTGTTAGGTGATAGCAAACCCTGTTATTTAATTAGTCCTCATTTAGTGACTACAATTGGGACCAACTGTGTTGTTAAATGAAGCAGTTTCTAAATGAAAAATCTTGTCACACACATCCCCTCCAACATATAATTTTACTTCAGCTTTCCTTTGCTTTTCAGGGTCAAAAAAAATGATCACAAACAATGGTGACTCCAAATGTCAGGGAAGGAACTCAAGGAAGCTGGGTAAAGGACAATTTTTTCTGTATTCCCCTGCTATTTGGAATGATCACTGGGGCTGGGATAATTAGAAGAGAATTAATATTTGTATTTACATTCACTGGAGAGGAAGGGTTCACAAGGGAATAAGCAGGCACACAATGGAGAATACACTAGAACCTAGCTGTTCCAGACTCTGAACCTGCAGAACCGCTTAGAAAACAAACAAAAGCCTTTAGTGTTAAATTGATTAAGATCAGAAACTGATCTTGTTAGTGTCAGGCAGCAGCATGAGCTAGGGGGGAGGATTCTACTCAACAGAGTTCAGCTTGTTAATTTGCTGTTAGTACTTTTTACGGATGCCCCACGAAGAAAAGCAGCTCAAATGAGAGGTTATTTAGGCAATTTTTTCCACTCTGCGAGAGGGAAAAATAGGTCAGGCACAGCTCAGTGCATACTAAATGACTGTGAAGGTGAACATGTGACTGAGGGAGAGATGTTGCAAAGGTTGCAAATGCAGCATCTGTCGCAAAGTCACTTTTTCATCACACACACACACACACACACACACACACACACACACACACACACACACACACACATGTTCTTCTGAAAACACCTCTTTGTACATAAGGGCATTGTACTTTCAAAACCTTTTTTAAAACTGTTTTGATTTAAATCTGATACAGAAGATTGTATGTTTGAAAAACAGTACAGGCAGTCCCTGGATTAAGAATGTTAACTTAAGGACAACCCCTATTTACAAACAGGCTGCCTATTATTAAAAATGGTGGACAGTATTGTGCTTCCCCGAAACTGGTGAACCACTGAACCCATGCAGTGTTTTTTTTATGAACTGCTGAAGCCCCATGTTTTTAATATATAGCCTGTTTTCCATGGTTCATGAAAACATTGCATGGCTTCATATATTCAGCTCAAGGAAAGAAAATGCCATCCACCATTTTCAGCAATAGGCAGCCCTTTCGTAAGTATGAGTTCCAACTTACGTACAGATTTGAATTAAAGGCAGAGTTGGGAACAGAACTGGTTGTTAACCAAGGGACTGCCTGTAGTAGCCATGAGGAAATTAGTACATTTACTTTGGTCAATCAGTTCAGCCAGATGTAGATGAGAAATAGGACCAATTAGCTCACTAAGTCACGTTATTGCAAATTCCATATTAGGACTGCATTACAAATGAGACCAGGATCTGAGTCAGCTGAATTTTGGTCTGTGGGGGATGAATAAGATGCTGAACTTTGATTGTGTGGTGCTCCAAGAGCAGAGGTGGGTTCCTGCCGGTGCGGTTAATAGCTGTTGTTCGGCGCAGAGCCAAAGACGCTGCTGCCGTTCGCGGTGCGGGGGCTTTCCCCGGGTGCTGCCGCCGCCCACATGTACGCCGCCGTTTGCGTTCTTTTGCCCTCTGCGCATGCAAACAGTGGCGTCCATGTGGGCGGGGAAAGCGCCCGGGGAAAGCTCCCGCGCCACGAACGGCAGCAGCGTCTTTGGCTCTGCGCCGAACAACAGCTATTAACCGCACCGGCAAAAACAGGCAGGAACCCACCTCTGTCCAAGAGGATATGTGGCCCATGGGATGCACTCTAGCATTCTGCGGTCAATATGAAGAAATCTTACCAGCTGATGAGGACCAACATTTGCTACATGTTAGAAGACTGATAGAAAATTTAAAAAAAATATTAAGTTGGAATTCCACCTTGGATAACATCCACTTCTTTAAAGAGTGAATTTCAAATGATGTGGGAATTTTCCCCATCACTATTGATAATATCGACAATTTCTTAACCATAACCAACATCTGGTTGACTTAAATGAAGAAAAGGTGAATTTACCACATCAGTGCTGCAGTGGGTTAGTCATTTAGCTAATGAGTCTGGCTACCTTTTTGGAGTTAGTGCAGTTCAGGCTGCACATTACAAAAATAATTTTTAAAAAAATGATTGGAATCAGATTTGACAGTTAAGTGCTGAATTCTAAATTAATAGGTGTCTTTCAATTTTTATTTGGTATAAAATAGCACTCTTTGTTGCAAAATACAAATCTGCATCCTATTTAAAGTGGCATTCCGGTCAGAAAATATCTTTCCCATAACTCTTTTTGGGGAAAAGCTCACTTTTTAAAGATACCTGAGACTTGTCCTTTCAAAAAACAAAATGATTGTTTCCACACTCCTTTGTAATAAAATAATTGCCTTTTTTTCTCTCTATTAAATTGCTTGGCTGCAATCTTACAACCTAGCTGCAACCTAGCAATAGCCTCCACTCAGCTCACAGAATTATAGTTGTATCTTAATTCTATTCAGGAATACAGCCTAAGGGTGTCATCCTTTGTACACACACAACAGAATATGTGTAGCAGATTGATTAGGCTTTAGAGATAAGTGCATATGTGCCTTGCACACTTAAGCTGCACTTTTGCTGGCTTGATTCTAACGCATATTAAGAAAATCCTGCCCAGACTTGAAATACTTTGCCAACAGCTTGCAAGATATTCAGTGAGAATTGTAGGCTACCGAATCCTCCCTTTGGACAGTTCTTCAGTTCAGTGAGTGAATGAGACACATTCACACAGACACAGTAAACAGTAAACAGACAGAGAGACAGATATGCCAAAATGCCATATAACAGATACAACCAACTTTTTTTAAAAAAATCATTTTCTGCTGGGCTATTTGTTTGTTTTAGTAAGTCTACCGCTACTCCCTCACACAACTGAGAAACGATGAAAGAGTGAATTCATGGTCTTAATAAAAAGCAAACAAACAACCCAGCAGGAAGCAGGAAGCTCAGGAAAGATGTATGTATGTTCATTTGTTCCTGCCACTTCTGACCCTGAGACATTAAACAAGTAAGGGCAATACAGGTAGTCTTCGATTTACAACAGTTCATTTAGTGACCCTTCGAAGTTACGGCGGCACTGAAAAAAGTGACTTACGACAATTTTTCACACTTATGACCATTGTTAGCATCCCCATGGTCACGTGATTTGCATTCGCATGCTTGATAACTGTCTCGCATTTATGATGGTTACAATGTCCCAGAGTCACGTGATCCCCTTTTGCGACCTCCTGACAAGCAATATCATTGGGGAAGCCAGATTCACTTAACAACCGTATTACTAATTTAACAACTGCAGTGATTCACTTAACAAATGTAGCAAGAAAAGTCGTAAAATGGGTCAAAACTCACTTAACAAACTTCTCACTTAACAACATAAATTTTGGGCTCAATTGTGGTCGTACGTTGAGGACTACCAGCATTTCAACTATTTTGCAAGTAAGTTAAACCTGCTATAATAGGATCTACAGCAAGTGTTTTTGAGGAAAAGCAGGGGAAATGTGGTGATGGGACATTCTGGCCGCTAAGGAGTAGCCAGTCAAAATGGAAAGGTTGACCTATGACAGGTGTCAAACACAAGGCCTGCAGGATGGATCCAGCCTGCGATGTGGTCGGATCCGACCCACGGGGCTGTCCTGGAAAATATAAGAGCTGGCCCACGTCACTTTGGCCCAGTCTACCCAATGTGGCTTTGGCCTGGTCTACCCAATGCGAAGAGGAAACATTGGGCCAGTATGGCTTAGGCCTGGTCTACTCAATGAAGCTTCGGCCCGGTCTACCCAATGAGAAAAGGAAACATGCCAGCAGTTTGCCAATCCAGTCAGTCATGCCCAGTGAGTGGCATTAAGCTGGCCATGCCCACCCAATCGGCCACACCCACTCAGGCCCCCTGGTGTCAACCACAGCCCTGAAATTGAGTTTGACACCCCTGACCTATGAGAAAATAGAGCACAGTAGGCCAACTGGACAGCAGAATTTGAACTGCCAGAAGTAGAAAAATACTGTTTTGAAATAAGTCCCCCCCCACATTTCTTTTATAAATTACTTTCCTATGTTTTGAGTTTTAGTTATGTTTTCTAGGAAACCAAGAAAAGTTATTTATTGGTTTCACTTTGTAAGTTACAAAGGATAATTTGCTTTTGAAGAGTCATGGTGATATACATAATAAAAATGCAACATACAAGTTATGTGTGAATAAAGCATAACTAATACCTCCAGCACATTGCAACCTGAAATAATGATGGAGTAATGATATAAGATTGCCTGCCTCAAGAGTAGCTTTCCCAGGCAAAATGTTTTTACAACCTCTGATTTCAGGTGGTAAACTACAAATTACAAACATATTTAGAAGGCCCAAGATGTGAAACATATGATCGAATAACAGTAGCGGAAGGCTTTCCATCAGATTACATAGTGTGCATAGAACATGTTTGCTAAAGCACAATACCCAGATTTTAATCTTTATAAATCTGCCTTCATTCCAGTGGTGGGTTCCTACCGGTGAGGTCCACTCCGCCGTTCTGGTAGGGACCCGCCGATTGTGCAATTTGCGTGTGATGGCTCTGGTGCTGTCTTCGCCGGTCCGTCACACGGCGCCATCTTTTTTCCAAAATTTGTGGCCGAGGGGACGTGCATGCGCGGAAGCAAAAAATCACCAAAAACGCACATACACGTGTGTCCCCTCGCGAGATTTCTGTGATTTTTTTGCTTCCTGCGCATGCGCAGAAGCAAAATTGCATAAGAGGATGTGTGCGTGTAGCGAGCGTGTACACATGATGCGCACGCAGCGCACTGGTAGCCAGGTAAGAGGAACCCGCCCCTGCTTCATTCCATATAATATGTAGCTGTAGGCTATCTGGATGTGAATGTAATGGAATTAAATAAACAAAAGAAAAAAGTAAAAATTAAGGATACATGGACATATGGCCAATTCATGGAGATGCACACAAACATCTATCACATTTCAATAACAACTCCCAAAAAACAGATTTTGAATTTCACCAAATTTAGTGTAGACTGCGCGGCTACAGCACGGAAACTGCTTTGATCACCCTGATGGATGATCTCTGGCGAGTCCGGGATGGAGGTCACTCCTCCATCCTGGTGCTACTTGACCTCTCAGCGGTTTTCGATACCATTGACCATGGTATCTTTCTGCGCTGACTCGGCGAGTTGGGAGTGGGAGGCACCGTTTTATGGCGGTTTTCCTCCTACCTCTCCGAGAGGACGCAGTCAGTGTTGACAGGAGGGCAGAGGTCGGCCCCTAGGCCCCTGATCTGCGGGGTGCCTCAGGGCTCTGTCCTCTCACCTATCCTGTTTAACATTTACATGAAATCGCTGGGTGAGATCATCCGACGACACGGGGTGAGGTATCAGCAGTATGCTGATGATACCCAGTTGTACATCTCCACCCCGTCTCAGTTCAGGGAAGCAGTCGATGTAAAGTGCCGTTGCCTGGATGATGTTAGGGTCTGGATGGGAATGAATAGGCTCAAGCTCAATCCTGATAATGAATGGCTATGGATATTGCCTCCTAGGGATTATGTTGATTTCCCCTCCATGGTTCTCGGGGGAGAAAAATTGACTCCCTTGGAATGGGCTCGCAATTTGGGTGTTCTCCTAGATCCACAGCTAAATTTGGAGCAACATCTGTCAGCTGTGGCTAGGCGGACCTTTGCACAGGTTCGCCTTGTGCACCAATTGCAACCCTACTTGGAGAGGGAGGCTTTACTCACAGTCACTCATGCCCTTGTCACCTCACGACTGGACTACTGTAATGTGCTCTACATGGGGCTACCCTCAAAGAGTATCCGGAGACTGCAACTGGTGCAAAATGCAGCTGCACGAGTTGTGGGTGTCCCGAGATACACCCATGTAACACCTATTCTCTGCCAGCTGCATTGGTTGCCCATTAGTCTCCGGACACAATTTAAGATGTTGGTTTTGACCTTTAAAGCCCTACATGGCTCAGGGCCAAGTTACCTTTGGGACTGTATCCTACCACATACCTCCCTAAGACCGGTTAGGTCCCACAGAGTTGGTCTCCTCCAGGTCCCATCAGCCAAACAATGTCAGTTGGCAGGACCACGGGGGAGAGCCTTCTCTGTGGGAGCCCCATCTCTCTGGAACCAACTCCCACCAGAGATCCGAACTATCCCCACTCTACTGGCCTTCCGCAAAGCCGTAAAGACATGGCTCTTCCGACAGGCAGGGTGAAGAAGATCGAATTCCCCCATGGATGAATGGTTTTTTAAAATTATGTAATTTTTAAATTGTTTCTTATATATTTGTATCTGTTCTTATTTTTGCTGTACGCCGCCCTGAGTCCTACGGGATTGGGCGGCCTATAAGAACTTTTAATTTAATTTAATTAAATTAAATTTTATTTTTGCTAATGTTATTTCTGAAAAGGGGAGGGTAAATGTCCTACCTTTTGGTTCCCACTTTCTGGAATATGTTTTTCTTCCTTTTTACATTTCACCCTTATCCCCTGAAGAGGAGGTAATTTCATTAGACCTGAAAATATTCATTCATTCATTCATTCATCCATCCATCCATCCATCTATCCATCCATCCATCCATCCATCCATCCATCAATTCAATTTTATGTTGAAGTTGCCCAACTATTCAAAACAAGTTTATTTATGTTAGTTATACTATAATCTGACTACAGGAAGAGGTATTGCACACAGAGATATTTGAATCCATTGATCAAAACACACTTTCTTATTGACCCCAAGTCAGCCATAATAAGCCGGGTTTGTCAATAACTTAATGGATTGTGTGAATCCAACTGTCATTGGCAGCTCCCATGTTCAGTTTTAAAATTATTTTGTTTAAGTGCTTTAAAATCTGTAAAGTACCAGTGAATCCAGAGTAAATGTGTTTTGAATAGCGCCATGAGAAACTGACCGATTCACAAAACTATTGAAGCATGCCAGAAATTGGCCTGAAGTCATCTATGTTTGCTATTTTTCCATGATAAATTGGTTAGCAGGAATGTGAAACAAGTCCATTCCTCTTCTATGGAGACCCATTTCCATCCATTCAAAAAACGATATGTGCATGGAAAAATGGCCACTTGGATCTCTAAAAATTATCTCCATTTTATGAAAAGTCCTTAATCCTTCATATTTTGGAAATAAACGGTTGAATGCTAGTGTGGTAGGTTCATAGAATTCATATGAAACACACCTTTGCTCTACAATTCAATGAATCAATGAATTTTGTAGCTGAAATTTTTAGAAATAAGAAATGATCCTGATATCTTTCCATTGATGATGCTTTAGAATAAAGCCATTTTCTTAAAACAACTGACCTATAACTTCACATAAGACAGATCAAATTATTCTGACTCCCCAAATACTAGCATAGCCCTTCTTTTGCTATGTTGATAATTTAAATCATAAGCAGCAGTAACAAAGTGAGCTTCTACGTGCTGTCTATTGGTCACAAGCAAAAACGAACAAACAAACCTTGAGAGTTTTGAAAACTCCTCTTTCGAACCCTACTACAATTGGTGCAAAAGCCATACAAGAAACCTTGATATAGTGAAATAATTTATGATCTCACTGCCACACTGTAAAAGTATTTAATAAAAAGATATCACATTATATAGTCAGGAGATCTCTTTGGCTCTGAGCCACCTGAATTATATTGGTTGACTATAAAACATACAATATCAAATACTTTATCCAATTGCATACTTTATCCCCAGTACTCTAAGTCATGAAAAAAAGAACAATTTATTTGACACCCCCCCCCAGAATGTTTGGTTAATTGATTGTTTGGGTTATCACCTATCCCTGGTTAAGTATCTCTAATAATGGTCCACATGCCCCACTGAACCTGATAAAAGATCTCCTTTAGGACAATTACTTATACATTATTTTTTTAAAAATCATTGATTAAAATAACAGTTGCCTATTTTAAGTTATAGGGGTGCAATTTTAGAAATGCCTAATTAAAATGAAAATTGGAAATATTTTACCATATCAGAAGAGAATGTAATCAGAAATGTTCTTTGTTTGTTCACTTTATATTTAAAAATCACATAATATTTTAATATGGTCATTTTTGACTACTTTTTCAACTAATGCTCCCAATTTTTTTGTTACTGACACATGATAATTTTTACAGATGTTCCAGTGTACCATTTTGGCACTGTGTTATGTGATTGTTTATAATCAGTTTGTGTGATCTTCTCCTATGAGCTGAATATATGACCTATTACTGCATCTTCTGCTTCTTTGAGTAATCTTCACTTTGAATCATTTGATGACTTTTCAATTCTGTCCTTCATTGCATTAGTTTGAATAGCTTGCTCTTAAGTAACCAAAATCAAGCCTTCAGTTTCTTTTCTTTTTAATGTTCCAATGTAAGGAATCTGTCTGAAAAATCTTAAGGTACTGTACTTATTTTGTCCCGTACCTTCCTGCTAATTCAAAAAAATGTGAGAGGAGAGATCAGAAGAAGTAAGGCTAGATAATGAGAAGTAAGGACATCCTCATGGTGCATGAGACAGTCTTATTTTTGCTAAAAATAAGTTACGTAAAGACAAGTACATAGATATGTGATTGGAGTTTGCCCTCAAATGCCATTGTGCTATTATTGTTTTATTATTTATTTATTTATTTATTTATTTATTTATTTATTTATTTATTTATTATTTTCTAGGTGTTTAATATTGTGTTCCTCATCCATCACAAATGCAAGATGGACAGCTACATGAATTGATGAAGTAAATAAATAAACTTAAAATACTGTATTACATTTGAATAACAAGTCAATAAGGCAGTTCTTAGACAGCCAGAAGACTTAATCCTCAAAGAGCCTTTGTGATGTTACTTTATGTTTCTGCTCATATAAATAGACAGAAGCTTTCCTGACACACAGGTCAGCTTCCTCCAGAAACATTTAACCAAATAAAGTGCTTATAAAATCTGAAGCATTTCTTTTGAGAGTGGGAGAGTGGGAAAACACTGAATCTAATCACTTTAGTTTAGGGACTGCAGTGGCTAACTCCCTCCTGTCCTCTAGCCCTATCTACTATGGCAGTGATGGCGAACCTATGGCACGGGTGCCACAGGTGGCACGCGGAGCCACATCTGCCGGCACACGAGCCGTTGCCCTAACTCAGCTCCAGTACGCATGTGCGTGCCCGCCAGTTGATTTTTGGCTCGCGTGGAGGCTCTGGGAGGGCGATTTCGGCCTCCGGAGGGCCTCCAGGGTGGCAGGGGGGAGCATTTTTGCCCTCCCCAAGCTCCAAGAAAGCCTCTGGAACCTGGGGAGGGTGAAAAATGGGCACACCGGGCCCACTGGAAGTCGGGAAATGGGGGAGTGGGGGGGTCGTGCACGCATGTGCAGGAGGGTAGAGCAAGTGAGGGGCTTTGAATTATGGGTGTGGGCACGCACGCGCGTGCAATAGCGCGCACACGCCCTATTTCGGCACCCGAGGAAAAAAAGGTTCGCCATCACTGTACTATGGCAAGTGAAACATGGAGACAAAATGGATGAATTGTATATTAAAAAAAGGCCACAGAACCCACACTGTGGTCCATTTTTCACTCAGTTTTTTAAAGCTTGGAAACAAGTCCCGTAGAATGATGTGAGCCGAAATCAGGATTCACAACTCCTGAAATGCCAGATGGTAAGAAGTGTAGTAATATTCTGATCTGAAGGAGGAAAGAAAGAGAGAGAGGTTAAGTAGGGAGCCTCCGCCTTCCCCCCAACAAGGCTTCAACACTCTTTCGTGTATGTTGCATGGTTTAACATACAGGAAATATGATGCCCCCATGGAGCTGAATAAAGGAAAGGTGATTGATCGGATTGTACAGTGTACTGTATGTATTAAGGACTATTAAATGCTATACAGGTAAGGAGCAAAGTGAAACAAATAGAAAATGCTACCACTACACTCTTCTATAATCATATGAAAATTTGCTTTTGAGTACAGTATTGAAAGCAGAATTTAAACCAACATGAAATTTCCCTTGAAGGCCATGCCATTTTTGCCATTGTGTTTGAACAAACATTCTGATTTATTTAGGAACCTTATCTTCATGGGAAGACTAGTTGAATGGGCAAAATCTTTCCATGATTAATGCAAGTTTTGACCAAGTCTTGATTATTTTGGGATGTTCAAATCTTCCTCCTTTGAAGGGACGAGGGGATTCAGAGGGGAGGAGAGGGATTCTTTTTGATGATGATATTTCACATATGTAAATCCCCAGGGCATTTTTAGTGGGATCCTTGCATCCTTCCTGAAATCAGACATCCACATACAGTATGTGCACATTCATTCAAAAGAAAAAATTAAGGTGGTGGTGTTTATGACCATGTGATTGAAGCTTTTTTTTAAACATGTGGTAACATAAAGAGTAACTGCCTCTTCTATTCTACTTAATCCAACAATAATAAGTGAAATAGTACTAGGTAAAGGTAAAGGTTCCCCCGCACATGCGTGCTAGTCGTTTCCGGCTCTAGGGGCAATGTTCATTTCTGTTCTAAGCTGAGGAGCCAGCGCTGTCCGAAGACATCTCCATGGTCATGTGGCCGGCATGACTAAATGCCAAAGGCGCACGGAGCGCTGTCACCTTCCCACCAAAGTGGTCCCTATTTTTCTACTTGCATTTTTTACGTGCTTTCGAACTGCTAGGTTGGCAGAACCCAAGTAACGGGAGCTCACTCCGTTATGTGGCATTAGGGATTTGAGCCGCTGAACTACCAACCTTCTGATGGACAAGCTCAGCGTCTTAGCCACTGCACCACTTGAAATAGTACTAGACAGTGTCTAAAAATGAGCCCACCTTTCTCTGCACCACAAAGACCAGTGCTAGAGACAGCCTGAAACCCTGTTCTCTTCCAACCACTCACGGCCTGACCTATCCATACTACAATGAATCCACTCCCGCGAACTCTGTGCAGAACTCAGAAAACTTCATGACCAAGGATATACTGACTTATACATTGACTACTGCGCTGACTGCATCAAAAGTAAGTTCCGCAATCCACCTTCCAACATCCAACTCCCATCACCCAAAACCAACCCAACATCCAACCTCCCATCATCCAAAACCAACCCCCATCATCCAAAACTAGGTATGCACGCCCCTTACTTCATCAATATCAACCACTATTGATCTTAAATGCAAGCTAATTAATGCAAGAAGCATCGTAAACAAAATACCCGAACTCCTCCTCTTACTAAAAACTGCTAAATTCGACATTATATTTGTCTGCGAAACATGGCTGAATGCATCCCTCTCTGACTCCATTATCGAAGTAAGAGACTATCATGTTTACTGGTCTGATCATGAAATTCGTAGAGGAGGTGGAGTTGCCATCTTCTATAAAAAGTCACTAAACCTAAAAAATATTCAAGTTACACATGAACTCGCTCTTCCAGAAACTATAGTCTGTGAGCTGTCCTTAAATACCACACTTCACTTCCTACTATGTTATAGAGACCCTGATTACAACATCACACATGCGAACAAGTTAACCTCACTACTAACATGGGCTTCCTCCTACCCATACTCTCTTATTTTTCTTGGTGACCTCAACCTACCTCATATTAACTGGACCCTAAATGAATGTACAACTGAACCGATATATTCAACCCTATACAATGCTATTACCAATCTAGGGCCAGATCAACTAGTAACAAACAACACTAGACTCAACAATTGCCTCGATCTCATCTTCTGCAACAGTTTACACTCAATTTATGGACTACAAATAAAAGAACCCTTTTCCAACAGTGACCACAGCATGATTGACTTTTGTCTCAATATACGTCCTTATAAAAATCACCATAATGGTGGGATAACCAATTATAACTTTAAAAAAGCCAACTATGATATCATAGATGCTGACCTCTCCTCTCTTGATTGGCAAATACTATTCTCTGGCTGTAATACTACCGAAGACCACTACAATATCTTTTTGCTCAAAATCAAAAGAGTCATTAAACTATATGTACCTCTAATAACCACCAAAACCTAGAAAAACAAATTACCCATAAAAATAAGGAAGCTCCAATCCAAAAAATGATCTCTTTGGCGAAAAAACAAAACTGGCTATGTTGCTAACTTTAAAAGCCATTACAAAAATCTGTGCCACCAAATAAAGACTGAATGCACCAATTATCACATCAATCAAGAAGAAAACCTTCTGCGCACGAAATCCACCCGTGCCTTCTATAACTTTGTAAACAACCAACTCAAAGATTCGAGATCCATCCCACCCCTTAAAGGACCTAATGGTAAAGACTATAATGATGAAGCCATCAAAGCCAACCTCTTTAACACATTCTTCGGCTCAGTCTTTGTAAACAGCAATGGCTCATGCCCAATATTTCCTAGTCATACCACAAATAATTATAACGATCTAACACAAATTGAATTTACTGAAGATAACGTTGAAAAGGCATTGCGCAACCTAAAACCATCTCTATCTATTGGACCTGATGGACTATGTGCATACATCTTTAAAAAGCTCTCCACAGCCATAGCTGAACCTCTAAGCATAATTTTTTAAAAATCCTTCAGGACTAGTTCCTTACCCAACCTATGGTCACTAGCCACAGTCATCCCTATCTTCAAAAAAGGAGATCCCAGCAACGTTGAAAATTACAGACCAATCTCATTATGTTGCGTCACCTCCAAAGTCATGGAATCAATCATAAACCAATCCATTATCCTCCACTTAGAAACTAACAACCTACTCTCTAACAAACAATTTGGTTTCAGGAAAAAATTATCCTGTAATCTGCAACTCCTACACTGCAAAAACATATGGACTACACAACTTGATCAGGGTAAAGCAATAAACGCAATTTACATAGACTTTTGTAAAGCCTTTGATTCAGTGGTACACGACAAACTACTTCTGAAACTAAAATCTTATGGCATCTCTGGACCCCTACTTGATTGAATAACTGCGTTCCTGTCAAACATACAAGTGGTTAAAATAGAGAGTTCTCCATCAAATCCTGCACCTGTCAACAGTGGTGTCTCTCAAGGCAGCGTTCTAGGACCAACACTCTTCATACTTTACATAAATGACCTTTGTGATCATATTATAAGCAACTGTGTTCTCTTCGCCGACGATGTTAAACTATTTAACACCACAGACAATGCTACTACCTTCAAAAAGACATTGACTATGTATCAGAATGGTCAAACAATTGGCAACTTCAAATCTCACCAACAAATGCTCTGTCTTACACATTGGCAAAAAGAATCAGACCACAAAATACAAGCTTGGAGGACACGACCTTGCAGACGATCCTCACTCTGTTAAGGACCTTGGAGTACTCATATCTAATTATCTAAGTTCCAAAACCCACTATAACAACATTGCCAAAAAGGCACTAAGAGTTGTTAATCTAATCTTGCGTAGCTTCTCTGGCAATATTACATTGCTAACCAGAGCATTCAAAACATTCGCTAGACCAGTTCTCAAATACAGCTCATCTGTCTGGAACCCGCACTGCATATTGGACATTAATACAATTGAGAGAGTTCAGAAATATTTCACAAGAAGAGTCCTCCACTCCTCTGCTCACAACAGAGTACCTTATTCCATCAGACTTGAAATTTTGGGCTTAGACAACTTAGAACTACGTCGCCTTCGATCTGATTTAAATGTAGTTCATAAAATTATCTGCCACAATGTTCTACCTGTCAATGACTACTTCGGCTTCAACCACAACAATACACAATCACACAATAGATACAAACTTAATGTAAACCGCTCCAAACTCGATTTCAGAAAATACGACTTCAGCAACAGAGTTACCAATGCCTGTAATGCACTACTTGACTCTGTGGTTTCTTCCCCAAACCCCCAAAACTTTAACATTAGACTGCCTACTGTCGACCTCACCCCATTCCTAAGAGGTCTGTAAGGGGCATGCATAAGCGCACCATTGTGCCTACCGTCCCTGTCTTACTGTCATATTGTCCTCATTTTTCTGTACTTACTTTGTTTATGTTTATGTTTATGTCTATACCTATACCTGCTATCTTTTACATCTTTGACAAACAAATAAATAAAATAAAATAAATAAAGATCAGAGGAACCCTAATATTTCTAATAGGGAAAGCATTGACTTTCTGTTGAATAAACTACCATCCTTACAGACAACCATTTTTTGATATCTAAAACTACATACTCCAAACTTTTATGGTAGATTCTAACTACAAGCAATGTAATAGTAGCACAATTTGAGTGGATTAAGCTATGAATTCTTACATTATCTCTTCATCATTGTATGTAGTTCCCCAAAGCTTATTTAGTTTGGAATTCTATAGAAACTGTAATTTTCAGGTCCTCAGCTCAAAATATTGACATAATTTTGAAGAGGAACTTGCATTTGTACATTAAATTTATTTAGATTGGACTAAACAGTCAAGAGCGAAAGAATAAGATCTAAAAAAATACGCCAGCTGAATTAACATAGATTGTTTTGGGTTGGAGAAATAAATTCAAAACGATCCATTTGAAAGTCAGAAGATACGTAAACCTTTTACAGATGATGGCTTTTCCTACATGCCAATTTTTTGCCCTTCAGCTTTTTGCTGCTTAAAGGAACTTTTGCATAGCTGGTTACAGGAAGCTAAAACCCATGAAGAGCAGTTATAGGAATTGGATATGTCTACAGTAGTTTAAAAGAAGGACTAGAGGTGACATGATAGCAGTGTTCCCAGAGGTGGGTTCCTGCCGGAGCTGTCCAGTGCGTAGCTCCGGTAGGGAGCGGCCGATTGCACAATTTGCGCGTGACTGCACCGGAGCCCTCTCTGCTGGTCCGTCGCGCATGTCGCCATCTTTTCCTGAGAATTTTTGGGCGATTTTGCTTCTGAGCATGAGCGGAAGCAAAATATCGCCGAAATCTCTCTCATGCGTGCATCCCCTCGCGAGATTTCGGTGCGATTTTGCTTCCACGCATGCGCAGAAGCAAAATTGCGCAAGGGGGCACGCACGCATAGTGAGCGTGCACGCCCCCAAAACGTGGAGATGCGCGCACAGTGCACCGGCATAGGTAAGCGAGCAACCCGTCCCTGAGTGTTCCTATCTAAGGGGCTGCCCAAAGAAGGAGTCAACCTATTCTCCAAAGCACTTGAAGGCAAAACAAGAATCAATGGATGGAAAGTAATCAAGAATACCAAACTGGAAATAAGGATAAATTTATTGATAGTGAGAACAATTGCCCACAGCTACTCATGCATTTGTTACCTCATAAATGGACTATTGCAACATGCTCTATGAGGGACTGCTTTTGAAGACCATCCAGAAGCTACTAATGATCCAAAATGCAGCAGTACAGGTAGTTATGGATGCTTAAGACCCAGCTCTTTTCTAGACTTTGGCCCGGAGTGAGCCTCCATTTTAGGCAGGGTAATGTAATTTAGCCATGTTCACCATTTATTGATCTTAATTATATAGGAGTCCTCAATTTACTATCATTTGTTCAGCAACCATTCAAAGTCATGGTGGTGCTGAACAAAGGAACTTATCATAACAATAGGTTTCCCATGGAAACCTACCATATACATTACTTTAATAACCCAGAATGATATAAGAGGTGAAGCATGAAAACGAGAAGTATGCCACTGAAATCCACTGGAGCTGGGCAACTATAATAAATTTAAATAATAAATAAATAAATAATAAAATAGCAAGCTTCAGATCCACGGTGACTTAGCCTGTATATGTTGCTATAACAAGTCAGAATGACATTACCTTAAGACTATTATTACTAATTAAAGTGGCTGTTCTCACATCCTTTCCTGCCTATTTTTAATGGCCCAAGGTAGGGATCCGTGATGTCCTGATATGAATCCAGCAGCCTTTAAAAGATGTTGCTGACATCATAGTCAGAAAAACAAAAAGGAATTGAGAACTTTTTACAATAAAAGGTAAGCTGTAAGTGGTTTGAAAAAATTAAGTTAGAATTAATCAAAGATCAATAGAACGAGACTTTGCATAGCAAATCATAGATTGAGCAGTGAGCAAGTTTAGATGTTATCAAAGAATTTTACGGTCTCAAAACTAACACTCGCCCACTCCCATTTATTTCTGTTCTTACATTAGTGAACTGTCCTCTGTAATTCTGGTATGTAATATCCATTCAATGACAACTAAAAATATAAGAGACTAACAGTATAATCTTAGGTATGTCCCCAAAGGACTCAACTAAGTCCCAAATGGGCTCATAGGATTTATTCTTCCTAGGTAAGAATGTATCAGATTACAGACTAAGACTTAGTAGTATCAAATGTGAAACCCTACACCACACATTTTTACACTCTCAGTTATAAAGAATAATTACATGACTAAAGACAATCTAAGAAGAAATGGAATGCCATTCTTCTTTCCCCTCCCCCAACCCGGTCCCATCACGACTCACTCTACTTTTAAGTTAGTTTTCTTTTCATGAGTCGCTTCCCCCTCCCAACCTCTGCATTACTTTATCTATATCTTTGGTTTACCATTTTGAGTGGTATTTAATTGAGTTCATGTGCAAACAAGAACGGTTGCAAATAAAAGCAAATACAAACAGCATTTGAGCCTTGTGGGGCACAGAAATATGTGCAGACTCAGGAAAAAAAAGACGTGGCTGAATTTTTCTAAATTGTCTCACCTTTCCAACGAATACCTTGAAATGAATCTTGCAAGGCCATTAGGAGATAGTAGGAAATAGAAACCTAAGACACTATGAGAAAATCATGCATTTTTACAGACTACTAACGTGAACACAGAGCTGAGGTCCTGGACATGTCATGAAATCATAATAGTGTTCTCTCTCTCTCTCTCTCTCTCTCTCTCTCTCTCTCTCTCTCTCTCTCTCTCTCTCTCTCTCTCTCTCTCCCTCTCTCCCTCCCTCCCTCCCTCCCTCTGCACACAACCAGAAGAGTTATGTCCAGAAAACCTGTAACTGGTCATAGGCAGGGTGTGTAGGTGAAACAATTCATAAGGTGGCAGACAATTAAATCTTTTGCCACTGTCAAAACATGTTCTTGAAATTGCTTGGGAATACATAATGTGTCAACCAACCAAGTAGAAGGTCCCTGTCAGATGGTATGAAAAAGCTATGGAAAAAGGAAGTTAACCATTTCCTTTTTCCAGGACATTACCCCAGCATTCTAAGTGGTAAAAACAACATAAAATAAAAAAAATTGCCACTGACATTTTGTCAGCCTACTTGTATCTACTCTGACATATATTCTGCAGTCTGGTAACTATTATGGTGAGGCAATCAATATTTCTCTCTTCAACAGAGGAGTATAAATAATGATTTCCAATAAAAACCTATTTCAGACTGTTCTGACTAGAGAACAGAGACAAGTCATTGAGAACGGTGCACTTAAAGCCTCCTCCTTTTTAAAAGGCTGAATAATGGACGAAGATCTAGTGATAAGGTGTGGGAGAGAACATGTGCTCATGCATGCATGCATACATAGAAAGAGAGAGAGACACACACACACAAGGATTTGGCCCAGAGCAGTCTGCTCTACTAATGGCTGTAAGCTGATATCCATAATGAAATAAAAATGTCTCATCCCAAGCACATAGCACCACAATTATTACCAGCACTAGTCCTTCTTTACAACTTAAGAAATGTGCACTCGAACTATATTTTCCCCGTCAAAAAAACAGGGCCAAAGTCTGCACAAATAAAAGAAGATTCATGCTTATTTTTATGTGACATATTTTTGCCCTTTTAATAACCTCTCAGTGGTGATTCTGGAGGCATTGTCTGCCATTTTAAATATAAAAAGTAAGGGAAGAGGAAGTGTAATGCAGAAGCTAATATAATGTTGGGAGAATAAGCTTTGTAAAACACACATGTGCAAACACAGACAGACAGACCTGCTTATGCATCCATCCAGGGATTCTTTTCCATGGTCTCAGTATATCTACACTGGGTACCAGAGAAATAATTGTATTGTGGTTTACATGTAATCTATCCTATCTGCAAAGACCTGCCATAGATAGGAAAAATAAAAATAGCAACCTGGAAGTAAGGAGAAATTTCCTGACAGTTAGAACAATTAATCAGTGGGACGACTTGCCTCCAGAACTTGTGGGTGCACCAGCACTGCAGGTTTTTAAGAAGAGATTGGAGAACCGTTTGTCTGAAATGATATAGGTTGATCAGGGGGTTTGACTAGAAGACCTCCAAGGTCCCTTCCAACTCTGATATTCTGTTTAAAATGTTAGTGTTCTGTTAAAACATAATGCTGTGAAACAGATGAGCTATTACAGTTCCAAAAAATATTAACGGTTCATAAGAAAATGCAGTAGAGGATTGGAGAAAACAGAGGAGAGGGGAGGGAGGGAGAAAGAGAAACACTGAATACCACAATATATTTATTGGATTTATTGGCCAATATATTATATACAGTATGCATTTTATATATATATATATATATATATATAGAGAGAGAGAGAGATATATATATATATATATATATATATATATATATATATATATATATATATATATATATATATATATATATATATATATATATATATATATATATACATACACATGATCACTGTCATATATATATATATACAACTTACTTGGTTAGATTTTTTTTCTTTTCAGAACTATATATTTTGGGTGCAATGGTTCTTCTCAACCATTAAGTTTAATTAGTAGTCCTGATGAAATCTATTTATAACTTTCAGTGTTTTTCGATGCTTTTTTTATTTTTTTTACCACATAATTTCTATTTTGAAAGGAAAGTTAGATGTCATTATAAATAGCATAGATGTCAGATTTTAGCTTGGAAATGTGTCTCTTTTGAATTCTCAGACTTGATCAGACATAGTTATGGCATAAAATATATGTAAATCAGGATATAATTCTTTATGAGGTTGACTTATTTAGCAAGTTGATTGTACAGCTGGTGTTTGGTTATTGAATACAAATGATGCTTCAGCTCCCCCGCTCTATTCTTATATCTGCTTTCAAAGGAAAATGGGATGAGGCAAATTTTTTTGTGGCTTAATTGTTCTTCCATTCTAAGATTAATTTATCTTCTTGCTTACAACAACATTACATGTCCTAATATAACAATGTGCCTATCCCAAGATGTAGCTATTAGTAAATTGCTCAAAGAGTTAGTCAAAGATTTCAGTTAAATCTTAGCTGTCAACTATACACAGCTCCATCTTTTACTTAGTGCCTGCGAATTCTCTTCTCCCCATAGATATCTGTGACAGAACATTGTCTACTTCTCTTCCTTGCATAGTGGTTTCTATGCCAATTCCTCTTTGATGATTCTGAATCAAAATTGGAGCCTACATAATCAGCAGCCTGAGACAGCTTAATTCTATGTTTGCTAGCTAGCCACTTTCATCTTTTCCTGTTCTGAGTACAACTTCCATACTGCCAGTTTCCTGTCAGCCTCTTACCGATTTCAATTTCTTCACCCTATGTGAGAGACTCTCTATGTGTGAAATTCTCTTATCTGGTTAACTTCCAGCTATTTCCAAGGTTGAGATGGGAAATAGCTGTTCATGTTCAAGTACTTGGCAATCATATTACAGGACAGCAAATAGTTTCATTTCTATAAGTTATAGAAAGTTGAAGTTTATCACAGTGCAACTTGGTTTTGATAATTCAGTTTAGTTATGAGATTCTTTCATCTCAGGGTGGTTTTATTCAGGAGCTGAAGTGGTGCAGTGGTTAAATGCAGCCATTGCAGGCTGACTGCTAGTTCAACAGTTCAGCTGTTCAAATCTCACTAAGCTCAAGGTTGACTCAGCCTTCCATCCTTCCGAGGTGGGTAAAATGAGGACCCAGATTGTTGGGGGCAATATGCTGAACTCTGTAAACCGCTTAGAGAGGACTGTAAAGCACTATGAAGCGGTATATAAGAAAAGTGCTATTGCTATATTGCTATTATTAATGACTGCTGCTTTTATGAAATGCCAGTGATGTTTAAATGACATTGTTCACTTTTCACAGGCTGTTATGTAATTTTAATTGGATAGATGGGTTTATGTTTACTGATATTGATAGCTATGAAATCTTGTAACCCATGTTTAAAAGGAGGTATTTTATCTACCCCATTTTTAAAATACTAACATTCAGCATACTATCCGCTTCTGCACATACAGTACTTCAGTCCTAATGTTTATTTCATTTTACAGTACAGAAATACAGCATTATACATACCAACTAGGATTTTTCTGTAAGTGTTGTATGTTTTCAGATTCAGAATTCCCTTCAAGCTTACTTTTACTATGTCTGATTGGTGCCATTTTGGCTACATAGGAATATTAGGAGAATGAATTTGCTATTTGAATTTAGCATATCTGTTGCTTTCGATTTTGTGAATTTGTAAGGCACGATTGGGAAGATGGCTTCTATTTAAGAAATAAGTGAATACTGAATTTTGTGAGCTTAATATAAGGTGACCAGACGTCCCGATTTTGGCGGGACAGACCCGCTTTTTAATCATTTGTCCCGCGTCCCGCCCGCCCTCTTAAAAAGTCCCGATTTTTTAAAACAATGCCCGACTAGGGCATTCTTTCAAAAAATCGGCCTGCAGGCACTCGAGGACGGCCAGGTTGGGCCCAGCTGCAGGGGCAGCAGCAGCAGCAGCAGGCCCTCTCAAAATCGGGACATCTGGTCACCTTAAAACACCCACCCATGCCTTTCTCTCTGCAAGGCGGGCGCGGAGAGATGACGTCGCTGCTGTCGGTGCCCCACGCTGATTGGCTGTTGAAGGGTGAGCGGCGGCGGCGACAGCAGCAAGCCGGGAGCGCTCGCCTGGAATTGGAATCAGCGAGCAGCTGGGCATCGGGGCTCTTCCCCCGCCTTCTCCATCCTCCAGGGTCGCCACTGCGGGGGTTCCGTCTCTCCGGTGGTGCCTGCGTTGGAAGGGAAGGGGGGGAAAGAAAGGCAGCCTGCGGGGCTTGGCACGGCTGGGAGTTGCGAGGCGGCGTAGCAACCGGGCTGTTCCTCCGGGTGTGCTAAAGTGCTTGAGTTTTTTCTCTCTCACACACACATGCACAACCTTCCAACGACCGGGTCGGACTGGATCTCCCAGCACGACTTCCCGGTCGTTGGAAGGTTGTGCATGTGTGTGTGAGAGAGAAAAAACTCAAGCACTTTAGCACACCCGGAGGAACAGCCCGGTTGCTACGCCGCCTCGCAACTCCCAGCCGTGCCAAGCCCAGCAGGCTGCCTTTCTTCCCCCCCTTCCCTTCCAACGCAGGCACCACCGGAGAGACGGAACCCCCGCAGTGGCGACCCTGGAGGATGGAGAAGGTGGGGGAAGAGCCCCGATGCCCAGCTGCTTGCTGATTCCAATTCCAGGCGAGCGCTCCCAGCTTGCTGCCGCCGCCGCGCGTGAACGCGGTCCGCGGCGGGAAGCGAGTTCAAGTGACCCTCCGCCGCTGCCGGCCTGCAACCCGGCACCCCGTCCTGCCTGCCCCGCCCCGTGCCCCGTACTCAGCTCTTGACTTTTGCCCTCTGCGCATGCGCAGCGTTCTGCACATGCGCAGAGGGCAAAATTCAAATGGTGCCGAGGCGGGCCCGCCCCCCGTCCCGCTTAAAAAAAAAATCTGGTCACTTTAGCTTAATAACACACCCCATATGTTTAATGTAGAATCCAGTTTCCCAGTTTAGTTTCATTTTATCACCCTAGTTCCATATGTTTAATATAGAATCCAGTTTCACACCCCATATGTTTAATATAGAATCCAGTTTCCCAGTTTAGTTTCATTTTATCACCCTAGTTCCAGTTTCCCATACTGCTTCAGGTGAAAGACATTATATGCCAAGTGCATTCAAACTGTATTACCCAGGTTAAAGTGTTCATTCCTGGATCTCAGATTGTTGGGGGCAATATAAATGTACATTGCTTACTGATGTAAACCACTTAGAGAGTGTTTGCACTGTGAGGCGGTATATAAATCTCATAAATAAATAAATAAATAAATAAATAAATAAATAAATAAATAAATAAATAAATAAATAAATAAATAAATAAATAAATAAATAAATAAATCTCCTCACAGTTTGCAGTTATTTTATTTCAATTATTTCAATTTCCTTGAACTTACAATCAGAAGTAGCTCCCTCTGTTTCTCCCTCCATGTCATCATCAATCTTCCCCTGCTCTTTTATGAACATCTCCCAACATGCAACAGCTAAAATAACCTAAGTCTGCAGAGCTTTCACTGCTCAGTTATTAATAAGCATTCTTTTGATAACCTTCGTTATAAGGCATAATGGAATGTCTCTCTCTGTCTTCATATAAAAGGTGGGCCTCCTGCTTCAAGCTGAAAGAGCGGAGAGTTGGAACAACAGCTGGTTTCCATCAATGGACAACTTTTTATGGGGGCATTCAGTCTTTTTGCCCTGCTTAAAAACCATTTCAAATACTCCCTAATTTGAGGCCTGCCAATCTCAGTCTAACCCAGTGCTTCTCAATTATTTTCTGTTACACCCCCCCCCCGGAAGAAGTAAACCTTTCGCGCCCCCCCAACTCTCCAATCTGGTCCCCAATGGAATTTTAGTGTTAATATTTATTATTTTACTTATTATAAGCTGCAAGCAAACTATTGGCTGGGGAAGGCTGCTCTACCCACTTACCTAGGAGTAAGTCACACTGAACTCAGTGGAGCCTGTTTTCGGTTAGGCAGGCATAGGCTACCGTGGTTAGGGCCCTCTTTTGACACGGGGCAGGCCAGCTTAATCAAGCCGATGTTTTGGGGTCGCCGGCCTGGCCCATAAGTGCCGCCTCTGCCGGGCACTCACAGCAAATAATTGGAGCAGCAGAGGCCTCCCTGCAGCCCACCCCACTTCCTGGGAGGCTGCAATGCCAGGAAGGAGCTGGCGCAGGAGCATGGGTGCAACTGGGAAAACACTCCCCATCTGGGGGAATCGATCGAGAGGGACCACGCATGTTCCCCAGGGTCATACGCGCCCCCCTTGGCATCGCTCCGCGCCCCCCCAGGGGGGCCCGCCCCACTATTTGAGAACCACTGGTCTAACCCAACTTAAAGGCTTACAGTGAGGAAATAAAATGATAAGGAGTATTATGTACAGTCCTTGAACTCTCATTGGACATAAATACGATAGCAACATTCAGTAACAATAGAATCTGAGATTATTATCACATGATACTACTTGCCTGTGGAAAAAAAGCCAAAGTGTTTGCAACATGTCAGGTGTGTTGTGTATCTGTATGTATCTGTATGTGTGTGCATTCCATTGCAAAGATCACATTTCTGGTGATAGGAATCCAGGGAAAATGAAGCACATACATACATACCGTATTTTTCAGAGTATAAGACGCACCTTTTTCCTCCCTAAAAGAGGCTGAAAATTTGGGTGTGTCTTATAATCGGAATTGTTAAATTGTGGGCAAAGATCGCAGGAGACAGACTTTAGAACAGCTCTTTTATTAGCTCACTCAAAACAACCAGCAACTTGCAGTCTGACAGATAGCCCTTTTATAGGGAACTGTCAGACACAACAACCAATAGCGTATGAGCATTCAAACACATGACCAGGGTGGCAACAACAGTTCAGGTAGAGTTCAACTATAAACATAACAACAACAGTTCAGTCAGAGGTCGTCTAGTCAAAACAAGTTTATGGTTCAGTTATAGGTCAGTCAGAACACAACAGGAATGTAGCTTTGTCGAAGCTTTTTTTTCCAGCCCTAAGTCTTTGCAGGCTTGTTTTCATTCCTACTCTCTCTGAAAAAGGTTTTTTTCAGCCCTAACGAGGTGCTAACGATCTTAGCGGCTTGCAGCATTTTTTTTATTCCTACTCCCTCCAAAGTAGTTTTTTCCAGCCCTAAGTCTTTGCAGGCTTGTTTTCATTCCTACTCCCTTCAAAGAATATTTTTTTCAGCCCTAACCAGGGGATAAAATAATGTGCTGAAGCTGAACAGACTAAGGACGTTAGCCAGATGAATACTTGGTAGGTAGATTCCCCCCCCTATTTTCCTCCCAAAACTAAGGTGCGTCTTATACTCCGGTGCGTCTTATACTCCGAAAAATACGGTACATACATACATACATACATACATACATACATACATACATACATACATATATGATTTGTAACACAGACAATCTGAGTAACTTTATCATTTATTCCAGCTCATCATTCACTTCTTGGCTGGGCTCAGTAAGTTACATCAACATTTGTAGGTATTCATGTGCACAATATGGTACTTACCACATTATTTACAGCATTTTTATATGAAGGACTGAATTCTGTAGTACATACTTCCCCGATATATTTATATGTCTCTGAAAATTGATAACTTATTTACTATTGTGCTCAAACCTATATACCACCTATTTTTTCTTGTTAAATATTGGGATGCAGCATGTTTGCTAGTTAGGCTTATATTAAAGGATTTCTAATTTAAAATATAAACTTACTGCCTTAATATATATAAATTGTAAACCTCCCTAGAGAGTAACTTAACGGCAGCAAGAGGACTGACATCAATTCATCTTTTACAGCACTTTTTTCATGTATAATTATTTCAATTTCCTTGAATTTACAAGTGTTGGGTCTCTAGCAGGATAGAGTCTGTTCCAGGTGGAGCTGCAGCAGACTGTTAAACATATGCAATAAATAAAATTACAGGCCTACTTTTTCAGGAAATAATGTTTTCCTACAGACAAAAGTATTAGTGTATTTCTGGTTTGCTTCACTCTCAACATGAGGGTTAGAAAGAGTTCACTAGATTTCATCTTAACTCTTAACATTTTTACAATTTAGAATTCCAGAAAACTTGAAGGAATGAAATATATGTTTACTGGAAGCTTCTGCAACGTAAATTTAAGCACTGGTGAACAACATCTTTTAAAATGTATATAAGAACCATTTTCATTGGTAATGAAAATTTAATTGCTGCCATTTTCAGATTTGGCAACTACTCTAGTAAATGTTTAGATATAAAAAAACAACATATCAAGCCCAGAAGAAAATAATATTTGATTTAATATAATTAAACTGTAAAGCAACTATAGTTGGAATGTTAAAATCATTAATTCTATCATGATTATTATCACTGTTCACAGCTATAATGTTTAATAGGTCTTTAATGTTGCTTTTATTTGTACTTTGCTTATTAATTTATTGATTTAATGGATCGTGTTCTTTTTCTTTTCATTTTGGATTTTTGCCATGGTCGTTTAATTTATATTGCATATTTCTAATGTAGCTGCTGGCAGTAAGACAGATTCAGTGACATATAAATCTAATACAAAAATGAACCATTTAAAGCTGTTTTGATCCTTTTAGCTGTCTGACTTTTGGGCCTATATTTCCTTAGATC
This sequence comes from Diadophis punctatus similis, assembly GCA_023053685.1. NCBI lineage: Eukaryota > Metazoa > Chordata > Lepidosauria > Squamata > Dipsadidae > Diadophis > Diadophis punctatus. The sequence goes on from JALIGW010000001.1 coordinate 96,577,157, forward strand.
AGTGGTTCTAAACCTTCCTAATGCAGCGACCCGGAACCCGGCTCCGTGCCCCCACCGCGACCCACCCCGCCGCTGCGACCCCTGCCCTGCTGCCACCATTTGGGTTCTTTTACCCTCTGCGCATGCGCAAAGCATTCTGCACATGTGCAGAGGGTAAACAACCCAAATGGCGGCGTCCGAGCGAAATCTCCCGACCCCTGTGAAAGGGTCGTTCGACCCCCAAAGGGGTCGCGACCCCCAGGTTGAGAACTGCTGCCTTAGATCATAAACTGCTAGTTCCTTAGATCATAAACTGTCCATTCAATCTTAGATTATTTTCAAAAAGTTGCTTGGGTTTGGAAAGGCTTTTAATACCTAACAATGCTTTAAATAATAACACAAATAATAATAACTGTATTACTATAACCCTCAATACACTAAGAAAGCTAGTATCAAAACCTTCTTTAAAAACAATGCCCCCCCAAAAAACAGTAGAGACAAGTAGGCAGACATAATAAACTAAAAAGATATTCAGTTAACTAATTTCCATAATATTTCTCCCTAATCACCAAGGTAGCTGAAATAAGAAAATATATTATGTGATGAGGAACAAGATGCTTCAAAATGTGGGTTCAAATAATGGCTGTAACAATCCTGTACATACTCACCTGTGAAGGAAGGGATGGGAAGGCCTTCAAGATCTATTGAAATGCAAAGGACAAGAGAGGTAGTCCTTATGAAATCCATATTCCCCAGTCTTTGAACATTCAGGACAATACAATTGCATTAATTGGGCTTCTAACCAAGCAGACAGCTATTTGCTTAAGAATACATTCTGAAATTCCCAGTTGTTATTGATGCAAAACTGTGCCACACTAAAGCACAACAAAAAAGCTGCATCCAATGAAGTCCCCCCCCCATCAATATCATTTAAAAACAGTTTTGACTAATTATACCATCTAAAACTCTACAAGGCAAATGGAATTCCAGAGCTTCTCTAAATTGTAAAGCTGCTCCTTGATAGGCAGCATAATTCCATGCAGCCATAATGACCAAAATACAAGGTAGACCTCACTTAACAAGTGCCATCAAATTTCCCAACAATCCACTCCCAGTATTACTGAAAAATTAAACTAAAGTAAACTAAAACTAAGCTAAACATAAAAACATCAAGCCAGTTTGGTGTAGTGGTTACGGTGCTGGCCTAAAAACCAGGAGACTGTAAGTTCTAGTCCCGCCTTTAACACCTTGTGGACAGGGGTGGGTTCTAGCTTACCTCTCTGCCGGTTTGCTTCCTCCTGTTCCCTTCCTCCATGCTTTGTGTGCGCATGTGCAATGCCAAAGAATCTGAAAAAAAACAAAATTTTAAAAAAGTGAAAGCAAACGGCGACCGCATGCACAGTGCCGGAAACTCGGCTTCTGTACATGCTCAGAAGGAAAAAAATTCAAAATAATAATAATAAAAAAAGAAGCTGAAAACAAGATGGCGACCGTATGCACAGTGCCAGAAACTTGGCTTCTGCACATGCTCAGAAGAAATAAAAAATTAAAAAAAAATTAAAACAATTCAAAAAAAAGATGGCGCCGACCGAACCGGTTCTGGGATGTCATTGTGACATCACCAGCGGGTCGCTACTGGTTCGGGTGAACCGGTCCGAACTGAAAGGAACCAGTCTCTGCTTGTGGAGAAGAATTGCATGGGCCAACCCACTTTGTGAAGTGCTTGTTTCAAAGGCTTTGCACAAATTACCTTGTCAAGGCATGAAGGATGTAAATCTTAACTTGCATATGATGGAAGTAGGAAAGTTATTCTACAGTGTCACAGATACATTAATTCATAACAGCCTCCCATTTCTTTTATCTTTTAGGTAAGAAATGATATAATGCTGGCATTTACTCTTCTGCTCAAAAATTGTGATTGATAGGCTCTATCAAAAAGATCTACTTAACTTTTTTTTTAAAAGTGGAATGGTACCTCAACAACATCATAATTCCCAGACAGACAAGGGTTTTTCTTTTTCATTCTCAAGAACTGAAATGCCTTCTGTTTGGAATTCATTACATGTCACTGTCTTCTTATGACTTTTGAAAAAACAACATTATTTTGAATTTATCTTTTTTACATTGATTTCAATCTGTGATTGTTTTGTTAATTTCCAAAAGTCTTTTAAAGCAGTTGTAGTTAAATGTTTTTATTTTGTAAGCTGATATATTTTCCTAATGGTATTTTAATAAAAAGTGCACAAACACACACTCTTTGGGATGTATGTCTGTTTTTCTATTAAGAGTTAAATATTAATATTATCCTCCAAGAGTTGAAAAAGGCATACATAGCATGTCCTCCTTCCTACTTTTCACCAGAATGTGTGGGATATGCTGGACTGAGAAACAGTGAGTAGCTGAAAGGGCATTAAATTCAGATCTTCCAGAATTTAATCTAACATCTTAATCATTACATCTCTCTCTCTCTCTCTCTCTCTCTCTCTCTCTCTCTCTCTCTCTCTCTCTCTCTCTCTCTCTCTCTCTCTCTCTCTCTCTCAATCTCTCTCTCTCTCTCTCTCTCTCCCTTCTCTCCATCTGTCTGTCTGTCTCTCTCTCTCTCTCTCCTACACAACACATACATGCACGCGCACACGCACACGCACACGCACACGCACACTCTTAATGAAGGAATATATTAAATACTTTTATTACTAGTGACAAAAGACCAAAGTGACAAAAAGTATCTCTACAAAATCTTCAGTTGGGTGGAGTTACAAAATCTGTCATTGAAAAAGACGATAACAAGAAATAAACAAGGCGGGCAGACACATAGACTCAAAGATTGTTAAAAGTGATAATTTATTTGGTTACATCTATGAACTCACTATATTTATTTTGGAGAGAATGGACCATTCTTTGAAGAGTGCTGGGTGGACTTTTAATAACATTTTACCACTATAGTCTATTTCAGATTACTAAAAAAGAAAAAAGATTTTCTATTTCTTATTTTTAATGCCTTTTACAACAATCCATGTTTTTCAGCTGAAAAATAAAGTGTTAAACTACTTACAAATCTCTCTTTCTCTTTCTATAATCATTTTTCCACTCAATTCAGTAAGGGTATTTTAATAATTCCTTAAGACACTGTTTGGTTTATGTCTCTTCATTTTGCTAAGGAACCCATAACTCTATTAAAACAAGAGTGAATGATTAACTAGATGAATTTGAATGGATCTTTTTAAAAGAGCTGCTTTTCTATAATCAGTGTATTAAAAAATGTTCGTGTCCATTTGCATTAAGGACCTCATGATTTTTGCTAGTTAAAAATGAAAGCCAAAAATCCAGGATTGATGCCTGATTGGCAAAAAGCCAGTGAAATGAAATTAAGAACACATGTTGTAAAATCCATTTGTGACAGCAGATCCATTTCTCAAAAATGGTAGCTTAAACCTCCGTCAATGGTTTTACTTTTTTTCCCTTACCCCTCCCCCTTCGAATTTTCTTTATATTAGTGACCCTTTTCCTTGACACATTAGTTTATTTCCCAGGGTTGGACCATACAAGCTGAAGGTTCTCTCATTTAGCTAAGCTGTAGTTGGTTATCATTATGAGTAGCTGAATAAGACATAACTGAGTGTATACAGCGATTCCTTGACTTACGACCACAATTGAACCCAAAATTTCTGTTGTTAAGTGAGACATATGTTAAGTGACTTTTGCCCCATTTTATGACCTTTCTTGCCTCAGTTGTTAAGTAAATCACTGCCATTGATAAGTTAGTCACCTGGTTGTTAAGTGAATCTGGCTTCCCCATTGACTTTTCTTGTCAGAAGGTTGCAAAAGGAGATCACGTGACCTTGGGACACAGCAACGGTCATAAATATGGGCCAGTTACCAAGCATTTTGATTACATGATCATGAGGGTGTTGCAAAGGTCATAACTTTGAAAAATGGTCATAAGTCACTTTTTTCAGTGCCGTTGTAACTTTGAACGGTCACTAAATGAACTGTTGTAAGTTGAGGACTACCTGTATAAGGCTCCAGGCCAAAAGCAAACCTGATTATTGCTTTTAGTGGCCTAGGGCAGGGGTGAAATGTGAAAATTTTCCCTACCGGTTCTGTGGGCGTGGCTTATTTTGTGGGTGTGGCTTGATGTCTGGTGGGCGTGGCTTCATGTTAAATTTTATTCATGTTAAACAGATTTAAAGAGTTGGAAGAAGGGACCTTGTGTGGTCATCTAGTCCAACCCCCTGCCAAATGGCTCACACACCATGAAAAAGCAGCTGTTAAATTTTAACAGATTTAAAGAGTTGGAAGAAGGGACCTTGTGTGGTCATCTAGTCCAACCCCCTGCCAAATGGCTCACACAACATGAAAAAGCAGCTGTTAAATTTTAACAGATTTAAAGAGTTGGAAGAAGGGATCTTGTGTGGTCATCTAGTCCAACCCCCTGCCAAATGGCTCACACACCATGAAAAAGCAGCTGTTAAATTTTAACAGATTTAAAGAGTTGGAAGAAGGGACCTTGTGTGGTCATCTAGTCCAACCCCCTGCCAAATGGCTCATACACCATGAAAAAGCAGCTGTTAAATTTTAACAGATTTAAAGAGTTGGAAGAAGGGACCTTGTGTGGTCATCTAGACCAACCCCCTGCCTTTTGCAGCATTGCAAAAGCACGCAAAATGGCCCCTGCCTTAAGTAGGAGCCTCACAGAGCAACAGAGCTGAAAACACAACTTTACACAACAGCACAACAACACAAATGGCTCACACACCATTTAAAAGCAGCTGTACTGACTCACACACCATGCAAAACACACAACACAAAAGCATTGCAAAAGTTTTAAATGGCTATATGGCTACTATTTTTTTAAAGCAAAAAATAAAATAAAAAAGGTTACTTACCCTATGGAAGGAATAAGGCAGACAGAATAAGTTGCTTGCAGAGCAGATGGATGGATTGCTGGTTTCAAGCAGGCAGATTAAGTGGCTTGCAGATCAGATGGATTGCAGTTTGCAATTCAGACCAAAGGAAAAGCAGGCGTGGCTGGCTTCCAATGGCTGGGAATTGGGTCCGAAGAGCTAAGGTAAACAAGCTGGACTCTGGAGGCTGGGTGGGAAGGTGGGTGGTTTGCTAGGCTGGAATAGCCAGGTTATATAGGCTGGGGACCGGGGGTGGGGGTGGGTGTCGGGAAGAGCACAGCTGATAGGTGGGAAAAGCGGTGGCCATTTTTGTTTAACAAAAGGAAAAAGCCGGGAGCAGGAAAAGCGGCGGGTGGGCAGTTAGGTACACATGGGTGGCCGGGGTACACATGGGTGGCCGGGGCTTGGGCTGGGGGCCCGGGGCCCGGACCGGTACGGGGGCGTGGCCAGCAAGCCATGTGCCAAGTCCTACCGGTCCCCACGAGCCGGTGCGAACCGGGACCATTTCACCCCTGGCCTAGGGTCACATTTATTATTTTTTTGAATAGTAAAGAGATATTTGGAGATTTTTTGATATATAATTGTGACTTTTGTTTTAGGGATTACATTACAGTAACAGGTGTTTCCCAGCCCCCAAATGATGGGGAACCATACCTTTCATGTCTAGCAGAAAAATCTCTGAGAGACCGAAAAAGGAATTCCCTTGTTGCTTAGGGGCTGCAGTGGTTGAATTCTGGCTTAAAGAGAACATATGACTCTACCAATAGGCTATACAGTAACTTGTATGTGGCTCTGATCAAAGATGAATGTTGTGGCCTTTCCAGCAATAAATGCACTGAAACTACATCAATAAGATTTCATAAGATTTCCCCTTCTCTGTGGGGGGCCCCGTGCTCTGGAACCAACTTCCCCCAGAGATCCGAATTATCCCCACCCTGCTGGCCTTCCTGAAAGCCGTCAAGACATGGCTCTTCCTGCAGGCAGGGGTTTGAGACTAGTTTTTATCCGAGCTCTCCCCCAGTATGTATGTTGTTGAATGTCTTTTAACTTTTTTAATGTTTTAAAATTGTTTTTAAATGTTTATTGTTTAGTGTTCTTCTAAAATGTTGTACGCCGCCCTGAGTCCTTAGGGAGTAGGGTGGCATAGAAGAACCTAATAATAAAAAATAATAAATAATAAATAATAAGATTAATATTTTGAAAAACTAATTTACTATTGATCTTACAAAATATGAATGATTAGCCAAAATGTCTTTCTTCACTTTTCAGAGCCACAGAGTGCCCCAGTTGGCCTGGTGACTAACAAAAGATCCTTGAAATCATCTAAACAGTGTTTAGCTGGGGAGGGGGGGAAAGGCATAAGGCTTGTTCTCTCATATATGTAAACAGCTTAAAAATAATACAACTTATCTTCATTTCGAGTAGTCAGATTTACAAGTAGGTGGTTCTCCTTCAGGAGGAGGCTCTACACTTTTATAAAAGATTATAAACTTTTTTTAAAATTAATTTTCTATTTTATACATCATAATATTTTTACACAGATCTACACCCATTTTCATACATTATTATTTTGTTTGTATAATTTATACATTACTGTTTCATATTTATAAAATCTTACATCTTCATCCCACATTGTCTCTCAAGCTTCCCCTTTTTTTTGGACCAATCATACCATTTTGTCCATATTTCATAGTATTCTGAATTGTTTTGTCCTTTCAGTTTGATTGTTAATCTGTCCATCTTGGCACATTTGTATTTATTTATTTATTTATTTATTAAAATTTCTATGCCGCCCAACTCCCGGGGGACTCTGGGCGGCTCACAGCAGGTATAGAAACATATGATAAGTAAAAACAATTTTTAAAAAAGCCATGTTAAAATACTATCCATAATTTAAAAAAACTTTCATTCATACCCCGCCTGCCGGAAGAGCCAAGTTTTTATTGCTTTACGGAAGGCCAGCAGGGTGGGGATAATCCTGATCTCTGGAGGGAGTTGGTTGCAAAGGGAGGGGGCTCCCACAGAGAAGGCTCTCCCCCTCGGCCCCGCCAACCATTGCTTGGTCGATGGGACCTGGAGGAGACCCACTCTGTGGGACCTAACCGGTCGTAGGTATATCTTTGCCATTATTACATTATCCGAGGGCACTTGAATGTTCTTCCAATGTTGTGCATACACAATCCTTGCCGCTATCACAATATGCAGTATTAAATATTGGATGTTCTTCGGGTGTTGTTTTCTGATTATACCAAGTAGGAAAAATTCCGGGGTATATTCTATTGCTCTTCCTGTCATATCTTGCAGCCAGTTGTGTATTTTCTTCCAAAAAGATTATAAACTTCTATCAATGTTCTGCCATGCTCACAGCAGTGGAATAATTGTCTCTATTACCAGAAGTCTTTTTATCTATTTTTAACCATGTTTTATGTAAAATTAAGGACTGACTCATATGCAGTGCATCATCAGCTGTGGTTTATCCCATAACAGCAATTATATAAAAGTAGACACAACAAGCTTAATCTTCAAAAATTCTATTAAATAAGATGCAGGTTCATTTTCCAAATCCATGAAGATCAGTTCTAACTTTGTATTTAAAATGGGATTTTCTAATGTGACCTGCAGAAAAGGCCCCCACACATCTAGAACCCAATCTTTGTGGCCAAGGGAACTCAATCAATGTTCCATCATTTTACACATACGTCCCAGTGTGTATCCCACTAAAGCACCGTGATTCCTTTGAAATATTAACCTTCCTTCTTGCACTTTACATGTTTTTCAGTATGTTGCATATCGCATTAAAGCATCAAAATTCATTCTGATGTGCCTTTTGGATATTCACATGAATGTGAATCTCATTTGTTTACATTGCATGATTTCAGCTGGCAGCTGAGTTCTCTATGGCTATTTCATAGGCATGCCTTTATGGTTATAAAATAAAGTGCCTTGGTTCAGTTCAAAACTAGCAAATCTAAATTTGTGGAGCCTGATTAGCTTGAGATAAGTCCATGTGCATAGCTTGGATTTGAATGTGGCACTTTCAGGATAAAACCGGTTATACTTTAAATATAACAGAACTGCACATTTGGCCACTTTTAAAAAGAAAGAAAAAGAAACAGGTGTGATTTCAATTTATCCACCAACTCACACACTTATTTCATTGTCACTGTGGTAATGCATCATATGTTTTTTTACTTATCAGCATTGTAATTGGTGTTTATACTTTGTGGCAAGCAGTCTTTTAGAAAAGGAAAAATGAAATGGAGTATGTATAAACGAACGGAATCAGCCTTTGGGATCTGACATTGATTAACTACACAGGAGCAAGAAAGAAGGAGCTACCTAGACCTTAAAGTAATTGCTCTCCTTTCCTTGCCACTTTACAATTCATTGAAAAACTCAACCACTACATTATGAAAACATCCATCAGAATTAACTGCTTATCAACAATTATGCATTACCTCATTTACATAGCCTTTGATATCGTTTCATGCTGAACATTTTGGATATCATGAATGCAAACACTGCTCTTAGAAAATGGAAGAAGTTTTTTTTATTAAAAAAAATCACCCAGCTCCTGCTGTGCATTCTTTTATGATGATTGGAATTTTGTGGTTTTTCTTTCCATATGTATGTTTTGAGGAACTAAGTCCAAGGAAAGCAAAATGGAGGGTGTGATTTTGGTTCAGATGAAAGCATTACCTCAAAAAGGTAAATTTAATCATTTGAAGGTGTTTCAAATTGTTTTTTTTTTTTGAAAGACACTAGTAAAATTTGCCAATCATAGCATGGATCTAGGGGGCGGGGGGGGCGTGAGGGTGTGGTGGAATAGGTTAGGAACATATGTATTGTATTTGGAAGGGCATTTTCAGTTCAAAAATAAAGTAGCTCACGTTGCTATATGGGCTATTCATTGCCCAATTGCAGGGGAATCCTATGTCTACGTGAGGTCTGCTAGCCATTCTTTGTGACTCCCAGGACCAGTCTAACCACTGTTTCTGAAAAATCAATGGGGAAACAGAGGAAATGGGAAATGAAGCAAGTGAAAAGATATCTAAGATAGAGGTCAGATAAAGCCAAAAGTGAATGTCATCAAGCACTAACCAGAGCAGGTTCAGATCCACACAGTGGCAGTAAGAATGCCAAAGCATGTGTACTTTCCCCCTTTTATTGCATAAAATAGCCCTTGGGTTACAATCATATGCTTAATGATCATTCAATGTTACAATAGCACTGAAAAAGTGCCTTACAACCAATCCTCACACTTATGACCATCACAGCATCCCCTACATGATCAAACTTTGGGTGCTTGGCAACTGGCATGTATTTACAATGGTTGCAATCTTCTGGGGTCATTCAATTGCCATTTGCGACCTTACCAGCCAGCTTCCAACAAGCAAAGACAATGAGAGAAGCTCTCTTCTAAGCCATCATATAGTTTGATTGGTTTGAGCTTAATTTAGAACCACTTGACCTGTAAAATCCCACGGAACCACTAGATGATAGCAAACAGGTATTGTTTTCTGTATGTAAATCTTTGAATGTCAACCCAAGGGCTAGGCATCCAAATTTTCAGGGGTGAAATCCAGCAGGTTCTGACAGTTTCTGGAGAACCGGTAGTGGAAATTTTGAGTAGTTCGGAGAACCGGCAAATATCACCTCTGGCTGGCCCCAGAGTGGGCTGGGAATGGAGATTTTGCAATATCCTTCCCCCAGGAGTGGGGAGGGAATGGGGATTTTGCAATATCCTTCCCCCTGGAGTGGGGTGGGAATGGAGATTTTGCAGTATCCTTCCCCTGCCACGCCCACCAAGCCCACCAAGCCCACCAAGCCCACCAAGCCACGCCCACAGAACCAGTAGTAAAAAAATTGGATTTCACCACTGCATCCAATTCTTATTATATTCAGTAATCAACCTACTTTGTGCTCAAATAAAATACTCCATAATTCAAGCCTACTTGTTTTATCGCACAATAAAATATGTAAATCAAATAAACTTTACGTCACCCCTTAGTTGGCCATGTTAGGAAACAGATACCACAAGGGTTAGAGGAATGCTGCTTCATTATTCTTGGATATAATGACAGAATCCCGAAAGCTTGTCATCCTTCTTTCCTTAATTAATTCAATAAAATTTTATCATGAATAATCAAACCAAGGCAGTGTTATATTTATATTCATTCCTGATTGGAATTTCTGACCATAAAACAGATCATTTTGGGTGGGGGTGTAAAATGTATCTTAAGAACATTTGAGCATCAGGGGTGTTCACAGAATATGGCTAAAAATGTCAAAAAGTCATGATGACAGCCACAATATGAAGGTGACCTTGATGGAGGTACACAGGCAAAAAGGAGTTAAAGTGTGTTTTAAGTCCAGAAGGTCTAGAGAAGATTTAGAAACAGCTGAGACAGATGCCTTCCTAAACCACTGAATTACCAAGAAGAGGAGGAAGTACGGTGCAATTAGACTTGTAAAATTCCCTTATAATAGCCAGAGTAAGTTTAACCATCCTGTGGAATTAATATCACGGTCTAGTCGACTTAAGTGGGACTGACCAATGCTGTGATTGAAGCTTTATCCAATTTTATGTGCATCACGAAGACTTCTTCACTCCAGAAATGTTATCTGGAATAGTTGGTCTTCTGGAATGTTCACCCACAGTGAGGACTCTAGCACAACTTCAAGAGGGAGGCCATTCCAATAATATGAAAGACATTGCTTATGTGCTGGAAAAAGTAAAGGTTTCCCCTGTCCAGTCATGTCCGACTCTAGGGGGCGGTGCTTACCTCTGTTTCTTAGCTGAGAGAGCCAGCGTTGTCCAAAGACATTTCTGTGGTAATGTGACCAGCATGACTATACGTTGAGGTGCACGGACTGCTGTTACCTTCCCACCAAAGTGGTGCCTATTAATCCACTCACATTTGCATGATTTCGAACTGTTAGGTGGGCAGGAGCTAGGGCTAGTAAAGAAAGCTCGCACCATCAGGCAGTGCTTGGGTTTCAAACCCATCACGCAGCACTTGGGTTTCCAGCTGACAAGTTCAGCAACTTTAACTGCCGAGCCATCACAATATTTCTACAAAAAGAAAAAAAGGAAATGAAATATAAATTAAAACACAGATTCGTACAATGAGTGTCCTCAGTCAACTGCCTATTTCTAGATTTTGTCATCATATTTGACTTTCCTATCAAGATACACATAATAGAACACAAGCATTTGGTTTCCATTGTTTGCACTCTCATTTGTCACCATTCTTTGAGTAGCTATGCTTTAAAAATCTTTAACAGTTAAGTCACAATCCACTTGCCCCTGATTGGAAAGATTTTCCTGCCTTTGTACCCTTTGCTGCTGAAAGAGAACAATAAGGATAAATACCGTATTTTTCAGAGTATAAGACACACCTAGATTTTAGAGGAGGAAAACAAGGAAAAAAGTATTCTGAACCAAATGGTGCAGTAATATATTATTTAATAAAATACCAGTGTAGCAGAATACTTTTTACAATCATGTATACTTTTTACAACCATGTACACTTTTTACAACCATGTATACTTTTTACAAACTTCAAACTTGACAGCTTTAAGACTAGTGGACTTCAACTCCCAGAATTCCTCCTCCAGTCATGCTAGCTCAGGAATGGGAGTTGAAGTCCACAAGTCTTAAACTTGCCAAGTTTGAAGACCCTTGCACCCCTAACCCAGGGGTCTTCAAACTTGACAGCTTTAAGACTAGTGGACTTCAACTCCCAGAATTCCTCCTCCAGTCATGCTAGATGGGGTAATTAGAAGGCAAAAACGCCCCAATTTTTGCAAAAAATGGCCCGTTTTTTGCTCGTTTTTTTGCAAAAACAGGACATGCAAAGGATCTGGGAAGCCTGCAGAGCACTCCTAGGGAGTGGGGGAAGGCAACCCCCCCATTTTTGAAAAAAAAATGGCCAGTTTTTTATAAAAATTGGATGCGGGGGCGGGGCTTCGGGAGGCTAAAAATTGTTGTATTCGGTGTATAAGACACACCGACATTTCCACCCTCTTTTGGGGGGCAAAAAGGTGCATCTTATACTCCGAAAAATACGGTAGGTAAATATTGGAAGTTAAGTAAATAAACACTGGATGATCAGGCCCCATTTCATTTTCAGTCCTCAATCACATTCTGAACTCATAAAGGGGAATTTTGGGGAAAATAGCTCAGCTTGCTGTTTACTGAATAGAAATGGGCAGAAGTGGTTATCCAGCCAATCAAAGGTGCCTGGAGGGAGGATCAGGTAGGCAGGATAACAGAAGCTGGTTATAGTTCAAGCTCCACCCCTTCTCTCAGATACCTATGATTCTAATAATGGATAAATTTTACTTTCTAGATGACAGGTATAAAACGCTGCCAAACTACCCAAGAAAATGAACAGTCAGGATCTCTTAAGGTCCTACTAGCAGGTGAATGCAATTGCACCCCTTTTCTGCCACCATAGAGAAGTAGCTAGATAGCCTTGAAAAGGTATGCAGGGACAGTTAATGTAAAATAATGACAACTTAGTCCAGAGAAAGAGGAAAGTGTGAGAAAGAAACTCAAAAGAACCCTGCCTTGATTTTTTTGGGGGTATGAGGGAAACTCAGGCAGCCTTTCATGTTCCTGTTTTTATTATACCCTATGACAATAAAGTAGAATGCCTATAATCTATGCTCCCTCTTGAATAGGGGTCCCCAACTCCCAATCCACGGCCTGGTGCCACACCACAGCCTGTTTAGAACTGGGCCATGAAAGTGGTGGGTGAGCACATGTATGTGTGCAAAGCTGCATTTGTGAAAGCGGCACATGCACGGGTGCAAAACCATCCCCCCTCCCCCTTGCTAACTTCACCGAAGTTTGGAGAACACTGCTCTTGAAGACTTTAATTACTGTAGCTTTTTCCTTCTATTTTGTTTAATTTAGCTTCCCCTTTGTGGAATAACGGAATAACTTAAGATAGTGTCTCTTATATGATGCGATGCTATTCTTCAATATATTATCCATTTTTACTTCTTAGGAGTCCACGGTTTTCCTATTTTTCTTCCATGCTTCAATCTTGGCATTCCACGCACAGGCTGCCGCTCTTATTATCTTTGAACCTGATTATATACAGATTGAAATGAAGTCTTTTATCCCAGCAGTCTAGGGGATAAAACAACATCTGGTTCTCAATATGTGGTGGGTCAAGAAGAAGCTCTGTGAGATCACTTAACTGGTATAAGTATTAAGGTCTTATCCTCAATATTTAGTTCAGTGTTTCATGCTGCCTCATTACTGTTGCAAACAAGACCCCAGAAAATGCCTCTGATTTTCTATATGCAGCTTCTGCTTCCGCATTTATTCTGGGATGGTGGGAGAGGAGGAGCGGGTGGGTTTATCTAAAAGCCAATTTATGTGAGTTCTTTTTGCTGTGCATGAATGTTTTTTTTTCCTATTGGGAATTTACCTTTTTTTTGTAAGTTTACTATACATTTCTGATTTCTGCCCTCAATTTTAATCATTTCCGCATTATTTGCCTTATATGGCGAATGAATTCTACTTGCTAAATCCCATTCCATGGTAAGCAACTTTTTTGAGAAGTGTTAATGAGTAAGTTTGTGTTAGATAAGAATTACTCTCATCAGAGGCGAAATAGATCTTTTCCTGGAACTCTGACATTATAAAAAGAAACCGCAGTTTAAATACTAAAGTAGAAAATATTTATTTCGGTACAAAAACAATAAATCACATCTTGGCTATAAAAACAGGTCTTGCTCCTTACAGAAGCTGAAGAAGAAGGAAGGATCAAAAGAAAGGAATGTACACATGCGTACTAGGAACATATTAATCACGTGCTCAGGAATAAACCATTATATTTGATAGGGATGCTTCTCCCCTGCATATACACTGAAGGTTACAATGCTGCACTTATCTGAGAGTACATCTAACCAAACTTGGCATGGTTTATTTCTAAGCATTGTGACTCTTTTTCAGCTACCTTGGCTCTTTGAACTTGCAGCCTTGCTGACAGCATAGTCTATTCAATCCAGACTTAGCAATAGTCTAGAATAATTACCTTATTCTCAGGTAAGATGAAACCTACAGCAGCCTCCGTACTTTCCAAGTGATGCTACCCTTTAACTGTTGTCTCTTTAAAAACAGTTTTCTTCTGTCCTATGCACACTATTCATTCAGAATCTGCTAACTGTCCAGGCTTTTAAACACCCACAATAAACAGGATCTCTAATAAATTGCAGTCTTGTAGAGATAAGATGTTCACAAAGCTTCATATAATTTTCTTAGGGATTGAAAATATGCTTGGCTTCCTTATTCAAAAGTCCAATTGGTGGTAGATTGGCTTTTTCATTGTAAAGCTGGAAAACTATGAGAGAACAAAATTTCCATTTGCAGATGTGTCTGCAGCTTTCTCAGGCTAAAAACCTGACAAAGCCAACCCATTTTACCTACTTAAGAGAGGAAAATGAGGTCAAAGTAGCCAACAGAATTAAGAGCCAGGTTTGCTTAGGAAGACAGTCTTTACATAGCACACCGTTCCGTTCTAGACAAACTGCCTTTAGTTTTTTGAAGAGTGGAATTGAAGTTGAACTGTCAAAATCATATCTGAAATATGTTTTGTTACAGGTTTTTTTTGTTGTTCAAATTTATATGACTGCCCATTGCATAAATAAGCAAGTCTGGGTAGCATACAGTATAACAGAACTAAAATAATATATGTATATAATGGTTTGTTGCACAGTTAGCCAGGTGTTTAAACTGGACTTGGCATTTTTACCTATGTATTGAGATCTTCCCATTGATCTGGGATAGCAGATGTGATTGTTTAATGATGCTAAAGGTATCATCGCAGGATGTAAACTGTTCCAAATAAAGCTGCTTTTTGCAATTGACTGATAATGATATGTCAATGACAATGGCATTATAATGGTGTTCCAGATGTTTTGGGATTGCACTCAAGGTATCTATTATTATTGATATGGTTTTTGCTTTCCTTTGCTACAGTTGTTCTACTTTTATTTGCAGGTGTTTGTATTTTGTTATTCTCCTCTCCTCTCCTCTCCTCTCCTCCCCTCCCCTCCCCTCCTCTCCTCTCCTCTCCTATCCAGGTTTTTTTTTGCCTTTCTTATTGACTAGCGGTCCCCATATATTTATTAATTATATATTATTATAAATATTAATATTATTAGTATTTACCTTTGCGGCTTGGAGGCCTGGGGGAGAGGGGGGAGAGGGGAATCTGGTTGCATGAACAGTGGGCTGGAGCACATGTAGATGCATCCAACTCAACTTGGGCAAGTGAAGGGCTGGCACACTTGTGCATGTGCGCACAGTTCGACTTGTGCAAGTCAAGCTGCACATGCTTGTGAGCACCAGCCCGCCACTCACAGGGTCCAGTTACAAACCACAACCTGGCAGGGGGCTGTGGCCCTGGAGGGTTGGGGATCCCTGTTATTAATGGTTAAGTCTTGGTTATTATGTGACAGATGCTCATCTGTCTGAATTCTACAGTATTTTAGCTTCTTCATTTTCCATTACTTTATCTATTTTGTGGTCTCACTAATTCTTGCTTGCAGGCAAGTGGTATTTCTTGCACCTATTCCAGTGGACAGTTCTGATAAATTCAATATTTCCAGATATTGAGAAAGTCCTTGAGATATTGCTCCGAAGGCTCCAATCACAATTGGTATAACATTTCTTTTTCCATAACTGTTCAGTTTCGGTCTGCAAGTCCTGGTATTTTATAATTTTCTTCCAATTGTTTTTATCATCTGGAAACGCAACATCAATGAACCAGACTTTCTTCTTTGCAATAACTGTTATATCAGGCATGTTATGAGCAAGATGCCTGTCTGTCTAGATCTTAAAATCCCATAAGTACTTAATCTACTCATTTTCCAAAACACCTCAACGTGATGATCCCAGTAGCTTTTACTACATTCAAATTCCAACCTCTGGCAGAGTTTCCAATGAATAATTCTGGCAATTCAGCCATAATATAGTCAGTATAAAGTCAGTTTGTGAAATTTTGCTGCAGCCACTGATCCAATGGCCAATTATTTAATTCTTTTTACTGTAAAGTCTACATTTGCTGTTATTTGTTACATGTTGAATTTTCACCTTCATGTAATTATTTGACGAAGTTTGTTCTTGAATTACTAAAATAAAACCTTCAGTTTCTTAACCAACTCCATGAGGGTTTCTTTTTATCAACTATTCCTTCTATATTCTTCCTCTACTGACCATGCATTAGCTTATTCTCTCAATTAACAAATTGGTTTTCAGTAGTCCTTTTTCTATATTCAGCCTTCATTTTTGTTGTTTTCAAGAATTTTCCTTGATTGACTTCTTTCAGCAAGTTTCTTGGCTTTTCTTTTTTCTTTTTAATTGTTTTTATTGGTTTTCATATTTTACATATCACAATATTTATTGACAGATCTACCACCTTAATATACAATGCTACTATATTTATACATTTTATACATTATTTTAACTTGTTTTCATATCCTGCTTCATCTTCCCACTTTGTCTCCTCAAGTCTCTATTATTTGTCCAATTATACCAATGTTCCCAAATGTCATAGTAATCTGAGTTTTTTAATGAGTTCCATCGTTAATTGTCCATTTTGGCGCAATCATAAATTTTTTTGATCATCATATTGTCCATGGGTGTGTTAGGGTTCTTCCAATTTTGAGCAAACACAATCCTAACCGCAGTGGTGATGTGTAGAATTAAATATTTGATGTTTTGATTGTATTGTCTTTTAATTATCCCCAATAAGTAAAGTTCCGGCGTATGTTCAACTGGTGCATCCACTATTTCCTGTAACCAATGGTGAATTTTTTTCCAATATGTGGAATATCTTGGCTTTTCTTAATAGAGTCATTCAGGCCATGATTTTCTTCACCTGTAGAAGTCCTCTACGCCCCTTCAGCTGTTGGCAAATGTAGCGGATCAATATCACTTTTTGGGCGCAAAGCATTGTCATTAGTTTTCTTAGTCTTCTAATTTAAGTTATCAAGTTCCATGTGTATTATTAAAAAAACTTTAAAACTATTAAAAAGTACAAAGCTAAAAGAGAAGAAATATTGGCCAAAGAACAAGTGTTAATGACTATAGAGCTACTTCAGTATTTCACCAGTCCCTTGGGTATCACAGGCCTGATGGCACAATCAGGTTTGAGCGATTTCCAGAAAATCAACAGGGGTGAAGTCAGCTTTGCTTTGAGGTAGGGGAGGAGACTATTCCATAAAGCAGGCCCATCACTTAGGATCCACCAAATGTAGCTCCCTAGCCAATAGGAACCCACAGAATGCCCTCTCTGCTGGATTAACGGTAACATTGCTCTTCCAGTAAAAGGAGGCACTCTGCCCAACATAATTGCTTCTTCTTTTTTGTCCTTTTGGGAGGAGCAGGGGATTTAATTATTTCTAAAACAAAATTAAACATGAAGGTAGACGAGCCTGCTTGGGTCAAACATATATCCATGTTTTTTATTATTATTGAAAAGTTTTAAAAGTACAAAGTTCATACATTTTTCTCTTTTCTCCCCCCCCCCTTCCACCCTCCACCCTCTCCCCTCACCCTCCCCACCACCACCCTCCAGACTTCCCAGAAAAAGCACAAGGTATAATTTCAAAAAGAAAAGCATAAAGCTACAAAATACTAAAAAAAGTTATTAAAAATTTTCCATTCTTAACTCTTTGTTATTCCAAAGACTTGAAAGTATAATCTAAAATTTCTCAAAAATCTAACATTAATAAACTGTTTGGGTTATCTTAATCTGATACTTTTTCTGAATATATTCAGTCCACCTACTCCATTCCAATATATATCTTTCATTTGAGTGGTCCTTAAGATATGATGAAATCTTGGCCATTTCAGCCAAATGTGTCACTTTCAGTGTCCATTCTTCAATTGTAGGTATATCTTCCTTCTTCCAGTATTGTGCCACCAATAGCCTGGCAGCAGTTATAAAGTTCAAAACCAACTTAGTCTCTATAACAGAACAATCCGTAATTATTCCCAGCAAAAAAAACTGTGGTGTGAACTTAATCTTTTTCTTTAAAATATTTTGTATAATCCACCAAATTTTTATCCAAAAAGCCTTAATTTTTTTACAAGTCCACCATATATGAAAATATGTAGCATCCTCATCCATGTTTTTAAAGGGCACTTTCACACTAGTGATTTATAGCTTCTATTAATCCAACCATCACTGTGGGCTATAATAGTAATGAGGACAGCCTTTATAGTACTTCAGCACTGGCCAGGTGATGCTATAAGGAAGCTATAAGTCACTAGTGTGGAAAGGGCTGAAAAATCATTTAATCTCTTGGACATCTTACTCCCTTGGCTGCCATACTATTTCACACTAGCTTGGTGCATCCTGACTTGCCTGCAAGAGTTATAGAGTAATATTTCTGATTCAGATGAACAAAATTGGACAGAGGGACTCAATGAGGCTTACATCCACGTTCGTGAGTGTGGGATCGCAGAGTTATGATGCAATCCTACACATGGCAACTCAGACATAAATTTCACCACGTTAAAATGAGCATATTTCCAGGTTGTTGATACAGAATTGTGAAATAAGTATTGAAGCCTACTTGAAGTTGAACTTAAATCCTAATAATTAATACAGAATCTTAGGAAACAATGAAAAGCTTCTTAAATGGATCAGAAAGGAAATATGAGTAGACGAACTTTCCTGTCATGGAGCCCACTACAGTAGTGCAGCTGTTGTTTCCACCTTTCATAGTGACAGATCCCTAAAATAACAAAAAGAGCATGTTCTTCTATATCAGTCATTCACAACATCTGGAAAGATAGGGATGGCACAAGCCTGTAAATCATTAATATGTAAAAATACTACAAAAACAATGAAAGCCACTTAAAATTATGTATTGAAATAGGTAGATTACTTATTTTGCTTCCTCACTGTCACTATGTTTTGACGATCTCAAGATAATCCATGAGACCTGGGTTATAACTATACTCATTTTTGTGCTATGCTTTAGGCAGAATTTTTTAGGGTGGGAGGGGGGAAACTGTGAATATAATTAGACATGGGATACTTCTAACAGCTGGATGGATTTCACACATAGTCCCTAATTTACAAAACATTGGATTTGGCATCATTTCAGCCCTAGCCCTGCAAGTCATAATTTCTTTGACATATTTTTGGCATGGCAAATTATTTATGTATGAATATATATCATTGTAAATGTGAAGGGAGGGAAATATTCTGCCCATACCTGGTTAGTGATAAATGAGCAACTTCAGAAGCAATGCCAGAAGTAAATAATGATCTTACAAGGGCTCGTGTTCAAAATGTAAACTAATTTCTCTTTTTGTTTGGAAAAGAGCCTGCTCTAGATTTCCACATTACTGCAACTGGCTGCAATACTTCTCTCAAGCTTTAATGAAATCAATTTGTGTGAGATTTACAAGAAAAATACATTAAAGAAGTGCCAGAGTGCCAAGAGTAGCTATACAGGCTGTATCAATTCTGCAATTTTTGTGTGATGTTATTCTTTTTTTTTCTTTGACATTGTCAGACAAAGCAAGGGACAAAGTAAGAAAAAGTTCACATGACAAAGCTGTTGTTTGTTCTAGCACATAGTAGATTCACAGATGATTTCTACCATATTGATTTTCCTAAACATAACATCTGCGTGCATGCTAAGATGGTGATCAATTGATACAGTCAATCTAGATCACAATTAGCTAAACATATATTCCATTTAAATCAGTATTGAGACGATGGTTATGGGGATTCTTCCTTCCAGGTACCTGTCAAAAGAGCAGCTTTTCTTATCTTAACATATTAGCAGATATAGTTCCTTGACTTTTTCTGAATGAATGAAGTGCAGTTCCCAGAAGTTAGCTAAAATAGCCAGGAAATCTAGGAATTGGGAATCCAACTCAGGAGGAAAATGCTATAATGAGGAAAATGATTTTAGGTCAATCTGATGTCAAAACTTGCCTTTCTATGTCTGTCTGTCCATCAATCCAGCTTCCTTGGTAGTAAATACAGGGGGGAAATGATATACATTGCTGAGACAGATTGCATTGATTTATAGTAGTATGGCAAAGGAATAATATGGCCTCTCGTTTGAAGCAGGCATTTGAATTGAATTTGGCTGCTAGACCATCAGCTGAAAAGCTGAAAAAAACAATAAAACTCTATCCTGTGCTTAGGAAGGGGCAGTGTATTGATTGGCCCTGTGTCTTACCATATATGTGTTTTATCATATAGACTTAGGTCTATATGATAAAAGAAGAAATATGTGTCTGCTTGTGTTTGACTTTGAGCCAATGATGATAATGATGATGAGTATTTCTAGAAATACTTTTTTGCACTTTTTCCCAGAAGAGCCCAGGGTGGTTTAAACAATTTTATTTGTTGGTTTGTCTTTTTGATGTTAACCACAAGGTTAAAGATTCCAGCAGTATAGAAAGCAGATTACTTAATTAATTCAAAGAAACGTATTACATAAAGCCAGCACAATAAAAAAAACTAGCCAAGTTTAAAAATACTAAATGCAAAAATTACAGCAATGTTCATTTTGAAAAACAGAAACAGAAACAGACTGAGAATCTCCATAGACATTATGTTCTACACTTTACATAAAGTGCTATATTATTTTTATTTCCTCTTCAAAAGCCAAACAAACTATTCTCCTCAATAGAGGAAGAAATCACTGAAGTGCAAAGTATTTATCCCTTCAGGTTTTGTGATGCCACAGGTCAGACAAGGAATTATAGTTATAAATTAATAAATACTTATATGACATTACAGCATTATCCATGTCAAACTTTTTCATAAAAAGTATTAATGAACAAGGGATTGATTGTAATATGTTCTAATATTTGTATACTATTAAAAAGTCTAAAAAGAAGATCATATTAAGCAGAAATGGTAGTTTCCTTAAACTCTTATGAATTTATGGTATTTTATGGATTTATGTAGTGCCATGCACTATTCAATACCATGTCCCTTGGTGGGATAGCAATTGATGACTTATGCTAAATATCTTAGCTGCCTTCATTAGTGAATCAAGTGTAAATTTGAGTAAAGGTGCAATATTCAATGTGACAAGCCTGCTTCGTGCAATTAAATCATCCCTTGTTTCTTTAGTGATCAAATGAAGGATGTGCATCTGTGAATTTTGGTTTGGGTTAGGCATTGTACCAGTCCATTGTCAACAGTTTATTAATAATCCACAATGATGATTTCAAAATGGCTGTTCAATAAGCCATGGTTACAAACCATGATACTTTGGTTCACACAACATGCTAAGCAGTAGAGAGGTGTCAAAATTGGCAAGTGGCCTACAGAGCATTGTGATGCTAGCTCTGCCCCTTCTGTAAATACATTGTCCCAGTCCTACAAGACTCCATCCACTATTTTGCTAATTGTGATATGCTCCAACCCAGAAAATGCCACCTCAACCCCCAAAAAAATCCAATAAATCACCTTATGGTACAACCCAATCCTTGTATAATGAAGTGAGAAGAGAAAGAGAACTGCCCATGTGTTGTTTTCCTTCTCTGAATCTTCAACCTGCTGGTGGTTCCCAGTTGTACGATGAGAGAGAAGAGCTGAAGAGAGTCCTTATCAGCAGTGATACATAAAATCTGAAAGTCATCTCTCTCCTTTCCCTAAACTGCTTCCAAATGTCCAACACAGAGTCAAAACTGGGGTGGAGATGGGGGTGCTTTGGGGCGGATATGGTCTTCTTGACTGCCAGTGAGGGGGAACACCTCGTGCCTCGTATGAGTGTAAAACATTTTAACAGAATTTATGAGAGCGGCAGCTCTAGACAAAGTTCTCTTGTCAGTTTCATGGCTGTTATACCCATTGGTTTCATAGAGAATTGCATGCTGATGATGGATGTCAGGATTTGTTCCAACCAAATCTCTTAATTGTTTTCAGCTTCACCTCTCTTGGCACAGCGTATGGTTTTCATTCTGTGCACTGCACAGGATGCAAGAGAGAAGCATGCTTTTCCAGCTTCCCTTCATCGTTCTGAGGGGCAGACCACCTTTGCCTGTATTTCTTGGAACTGACCTCCTGAAACCAGTGGGGCTGCCTGCCAGGAAAATGTACGTAAGATGGAAGATCCAGATTTCACTTGTCTCAACAACACTGATTCGCTTCATACTTTAGAATAATACAGCTTTAAATATGGAATTCAGAGATAACCATCAGGCTTAATAGTGAAAGCCAGTTCCAAAAGTTGTGATGCTGCTGCCATGACTACTGTCTTCCAAAAATGTAATAGTGTGTGTGTGTGTGGGTGGGTGGGTGGGTGTGGGTGGGTGTGGGTAGGGCTGCTATTGACATACATACTGATATACATGCAAATTCCATGTAGCAAAGCTTTTTTTAAAATATTCAAAAAGTATGAAATGTAACTGCTCTACATAACAAAAATTATGTAAGGGCCCACTGGATTGTTAGTATAGGTCAGTGATGGCGAACCTTTTTTTCCTCGGGTAGCATGCGCTATCGCACACGCGCGAGTGCCCACACGCATAATTCAATGCCTGGGGAGGGCGAAAACAGCCTCCCCCGCCCCCCGGAAGACTTCTGGAGGCCGGAAATAGCCCATTTCCTGACTTCTGGTGGGCCCAGTAGGCTTCCCTGGAGCTTGGGGAGGGTGAAAACGCCCTCTCCAGCCCCACTGGAGGCCCTCAGGAAGCCGAAAACGCCCTCCCATAGCCTCCGTGTGAGCCGAAAATCAGCTGGCCGGCGTGCACATGTGCGTTGGAGCTAAGCTAGGGCAACGGTTCACATGCCAGCAGATATGGCTCCGTGTGCCACCTGTGGCACGCGTGCCATAGGTTCGCCATCACTGGTATAGGTTATGTCACTGACCTTGGTGACCAAATATGCATGAATGAAGTCAGCATGCCTATGCCATTGATATTGTATCTCTTTCCATTTTTACTTACAACCAGAGGTGGGTTCCTGCTGGAGCAGTCAGATACAGAGCTCCGGTAGAGAGCGGCTGATTGCGCAATTTGCGCACGACGGCTCCGGAGCCCTCTCCGCTGGTCCGGCGCGCACATCACCATCTTTTTTGGTGAATTTTTGGCTAATTTTGCTTCTGCGCATGCGCGGAAGCAAAATCTCACCGAAATCTCGCAAGGGGACGCGCGCGCATGTGAGATTTCAGCGAGATTTTGCATCTGCGCATGCGCAGAACCAAAATCGTGCAAGGGCACGCATGTGTGGAGATGCGCGCGCAGCGCACTGGCACCGGTAAGTAAGCAACCCGCCCCTACTTATAACCATATGTGTAGAACCTTGCATTCTATTTTTTTTCCCTCTTTCCTCTTTCCTGAATGTAATTAAAGATATTGGAGAGCAGCAAGTAAAGTCAGACTAGTCATAGAGTTAGCAGCACCAGAAGAACAAATTGTAAGCCAAGAATGAGTTGCTGAATTATAGCTCCTGGCATTCCTGGCCTTTGGTCATACTAGCTATGGTATGCTAAACAATGCTAAACATTGTCTTCCACCAACATCTGGAGAGCCACCAATTTCCTATCTCTGTAAACCCCTCCCCCCTTTAACTGCGAATAGGAATGACTACAATGGTTAGAGAGGAGGACAAGCGCTCGGAACATGTAGTTAATTTTTCAGGAAATTCTAAAAACTGTTTTTGGATGTTAGGGTTAATATTTCTGAACAGATATATTGCACTCTTTTCTGTTTGTTTGTTTGTTTTAACTTTAAAATCACTATTAATATGTTAAATAAAAAAGCCGAATCTTTTAAGCAATGAATTGGGGCTGCATGCATATATGTAGCTCTTTTGGTTTATGATGGGGCAAATAATCTTTTTCTGGTGTTCAGTATGCTTACCAAAATCTGGCTCCCCCATAGTAGTAGCAGGAATAGTCAGAAGCAAGAGTGGAATTGTTCAGGGAGGGGGGGGGATAGCAAAGGGAAGTAAACTCCAACTCTTAGCTTAAGTCTGTATTCATTAAAAGAAGAAAAACTTATTCCAATCAGATTTTGTGCATTTTTTTTTCACCCTTGGCTTGGTAGTTGGGAGTCAGAATAGACTATATCAAGAACCTGGAACTCCAATAGCAAGGCAATTGGGCAGGGAAGGATTAAATATGTTTTGGGAGGGATGTTCAATGTTTCAGTTCATAAATGTAGGGGTCAACATTTAATCCTCGTTTATGCAATAGTTTTTAGGAAAAATCCACGTCTTTGCCTTTATGTCTGTTTCCATACATACACCCCTTTTGAAATAGTAATAACTTTAATGCTTTTCCTATAACAACAATATAGCAAACAATAACAAATGAACTCTTCCCTTTTCTCAAGAATATGAGCTTTTTTTGCATCTCTTGTGGGTAATAACTAAATCCCACAGATTAGGCATCTTAAATTCTTGATCATAATTTAAGAGGTGAATGGCAGATTCACCAAGCATTATAGGCTGCTCTAATAGCCTTTTCAGAAAAGCTAAGTGGATGCTTGCATGCATGATGACCCCTAAACCTTCCCAATTGTTTATTTCAGATCTGCAATATTATATATATATATACAGTATATTTGGTGCAGAATTTAAGCTTTTAGAAGAGCTTTATGAATCCAGCTGCAGTGGTTATTGTTAGCTTTTACAGGCCCTTCAAACCAAGAGGCACATATGTCCTATGGTGTATGTTGATACCAAATCTCTCGAAGCCATGCAACTGCTCATGAGGTGTGCTTGTAAATCCAATAGTAAATGTACCAGCTGTACTCATAAACCCACATTAACAGCTTTCTTTCAGTTGCCTTACAAAGCACTTCATGCAATAAATTTGTGGTCAGTCCATATACATACTTGAAAATATTTCCCCCTTTTTAATCTATTCTCCATAGACCAGACATTCAATAAAAAAATGAAAGTAAATGGAAGGGATAGACAACAAAATTGTTTTAAAAGAGGGGGGGCAATCCTAATATTCTATTTATTTTAACTTTTAAAAAGAAGAAGAGCCATAACAGCCATCACAGGGCTTGTGAAAGCCAACTGAGATGTCTTTAAATTCAGTTTGGTCTTTGTAGAATAAAAAGTTCTCCAAGAGCAGATTTTCCCCCCAACATGAATATTGGCATGATGTTTGTATTCAGTAGACTTTTGTGGCCAATACATTTATTTTAACTATTTGTTTGTTTCACTTAATCTTTTTGTTGTTATTTTGTACACTGATCTGACCTTCTTTGGTTAAAAAAAAGAAAAATTGCAGGGAGTTGGATAGCATATACTATAAATTTAGTAATTAGGGCTGATTGCACAGTAAGCCAAAGGTTTAAACTGGATTTGGCCATTTTTGTCCATCTATCGAATCCTTCCCAAGAATAGGAAGATGCTGTTGTATGATGAAGTTAGTGGTATCATCACAGGATATAAGCTTTTTGCAATTAACTGATGGTGATTTTGTCGATGGCGATGGTGTTCAAGTGGTGTTCCAGATATTTTGGGATTATACCCAAGGCATCTATCAATCTAACTATTGATAAGGTCTTTATATTTCATGATTATCTCTAGGTCTTTCTCTTCTCTTCTGCCGCCTCCAGATTTGTCAGTAATGCTTGATATATTAAAAACTGCTGCATATAGAGCAGAGTTCTCTGCCACTCAGCAAATGGAGTGCGCATGCTCATGTTCGCTTGCTGCTCGCACAAATGAGCCATTTCCGCATCCGGTTGCAAACCCCTCATGGTCCACTAGTGGGGACCCCTGATATAGCGGTTCCTAAAACATTTAGGATATAGGATATATATATTTTTGTATAGAAAACAAGATTTGCCCCCAAGATCAAATTTACTTGCCAAATATTAAAAATATTTGCAAACATTTAAAACAATAACTTCAAACTCCTTTTTACTACCCTGTAATCCCTTAATTTGAGGGATTTAAACAAACAAATATTTGTTTAAAAATATTTTATTTATGTCAAGATCTAAGGCAGTGGTTCCCAACCTGGGGGTCGGGACCCCTTTGGGGGTCGAACGACCATTTCCCAGGGGTCGCCCTGGCATCCTCACTCCCCCCCACTGCCACAAGCCTGGCCATATCGATATCGCACCCCACAACCCGCGACCCCACCGCGACCCACCCTGCCGCCGCCATTTGGGTTCTTTTACCCTCTGTGCATGCGCAAAGTGTTCTGCGCATACGCAGAGGGTAAAAGAACCCAAATGGCGACGTCCTGGCGAAGTCTCCAGATCCGGGCGAGGTCTCCACTCGCTTCGTGTGTTGCCTCTGGGAGCTTTTTGAGCCATCCCCTTCGCAGAGTCTCTCCGTCTATCTGTAGCATTCGGGGCGAAGCCGCGAAGGGGGTGGCTCTCTCCGGGCAGCCGCCTGTCCTGGTCCCGCCGAAGTCACGCACGCCTTTCGCGACGGGGCTCGAAAAGCTCCCAGAGACAACACATGAAGCGAGCGGAGACTCGCCCGGATCTGATGATTTCGCCCGGACACCGCCATTTGGGTTCTTTTACCCTCTGCGCATGCGGCAGAACGCTTTGCGCATGCGCACAGGGTAAAAGAACCCAAATGGTGGTGGCAGGGTGGGTCACGGTGGGGTCACGGGGGCGGGGTGGGGGTCACGGCATTAGGAAGGTTGGGAACCGCTGATCTAAGGGTTTAATAGTGTTATTTTTACATTATTTTTACCTTATTCAATAAACAAACTATGAATGCACACACAAATCTATAAATACATATGTTGACACACTGCCATTTTGGAGAACATTGCTGTTGGTATATTTTAGCTTTCTTCAACCCAGCAGTTTCCAAATGGATGGATTGTAGATCTAAAAATATCCATTTGTCAAGATCTTTGTCCAGCCTTTAATTATGCCTAGTTCAAATCCATAACACAACACCTACTGATTTGAAATTTGAGAAACTCTGACAACAATTTGGATAAATAGAGTGCCTCTTTTTTTCCCTGGGGTCCAAATTCCCAGTTGCTGCAAACACTAGATCATGGAAGTTCATCCTTAGAGCGGGGTTTTATTTGCATGGGCATGGATGCCATCTTGGCTTTTTTGACACCTCCTCACAGATGTCCCTGGTAGAGATCCTACAATATCATAAGAGCTGCTGTTTTTATAATGAATGGGATAAGCACTGAAAACAGAATGGATCTCTATAGCTCCTTCAGGCCCATTGATGCTTGCAGGTTTAGGGCAGGAATAAATGTGGATATGCGACAAATTCTTAACAATAAAAACAGTTAGAATGTTGACCTAATAACTCATGTATTTAAGACTCACTTTTTAATAAACTTTTAAAATTTAGTGGAACTTTTAGAAAACTTGTCTCTCAGGATCTTAAGGATGGTTCCAGATTTGGATCCTCAAATTCTGCTTCCCTGGGTTAGACACTAATTTGAACAGGTCAGTAGTATTCTAGAGATTTAATTGAGGAAATTCAAGTGGCATAGAAATTACATGCTGAAGAGCATCCAAAGATGGCAAGTGAATAATTCTAAAGATGTCAGACATACTTTGGGAAGCAACACTGGCCTTCAAGCAGATCAGCTACAAGAATTATCAAATAGTGTCTGGGAAAATTTTAAACTACTACTTGGTGCAAAGGAGCCAAGGAGAAAATATATGAATGCTGGAAAATAAAAATGACATTACCCTAAATATCCTACTATCAGAAAAGAGAAGCTGGTGTGTTTGCTTTTGTCTAAAATAATGAATAATGTCAGTTTTTAATGTTCCATGAATGTTGCTGTCTTGTAAAATACTATTTTGGGAATAAAATTAGTAGAAATATTTAGAAGTTTTGATGCCAAAACATATATGAGCCAAGTTGATTTATTAATTAAATCATGGACTTCTTTACACTCGATGTCAGGAGTATCCGTTCCATTTCATCTTAATTTTAAATTCATGCAAGACATTGTCCTTGATTCCTTTCTATTAGTTCCAAGTCCCCCTAAACACAATAAAATAGAAGAGAAGAGATACAAGAGATGTTGGCAGATCACCATCTGCTCCAATTAAGACTTGTTAAGTATATTTTCTGGACTTTTTATTATTCTGTTTGTTTTGGCTTTTAGTGCTATACTATATTGTTAGAAGAAACCAAAATTTGAGATGTGATGTGAACCCACTTGTAAGATTATAATGTTAACATAATTATTATTCTGTTCTAATCCCGTTCTAATATATAACTATCTTGAATCTTCTGATCTGGCCTATTTGCTTATTCCCTGATAGGCCTGAACTTACTTGCAAGGGTTGCATCCATCTGGGATAGGTGCCAGGCTCAAATGTTCCCATAATGCAACTGGTCTTTGGGAGCAATTCTACAGCTGGATCAGTTAACTGACGGCCCTTCTGATGGTCCAAAGGAAAGAAGATAGGATTGCATCATCACTTCTCTGAAGCTCTAGGAGAGGAAATTTCCCACTGATTGAAATTCCCACCCCATTTTGTCTGTCAGCTCCCCCAGGAAGGAGTCAAGGTATAGTTGTACCTTTTTCCTTAAATCTGTGCCATGGTTTTCCTTTTTCCTCATTGCAAAAAAGAAAAAAAAAGATGCTGATTCTTCACATCAAACATGTCAAAAAAAATCTTCTCTCCAGGAACACTTTACCTCATTCAGAAGTTGTGGAGCACAGAGAAACTACTTTATTGTGGAGAAGAAGAAAAAAAGTCATGTACGTGAAAAAGGTCTTCCTACATTATGCTATATCTATACTTGAATATGCCTCACAGTATAAATTGTCTTGTCTTTTCGAGTCAATGGACTTCGGGCCATTCTTTTCACAACCTTGGGTAGCACTTTTGCAGATTTCACACAACAGCTGAGCATGGATGGCTTTGGCTTCACAGCTTCAGTCCCTAAACAGACATAGAAAGGTTAAAAAAAATGTGGGTGGGGGAATTGGGCTCAGTGCTAATGTTATTGTCCCACCATTGGCCAGTTAAGAGGATATTGGCTGTCTCCCAGAGAACTCTGCTTAATTTGGACATCCATTAGGTGACACAAGACTGATTAGAAGATTTGGGTGATGAAGCTGTGTGGATGGCTGTTAGGTTGTGTTGAGCTCTATTCTCCCCCTCATGATTCCATACTTTGAGGAGGTTTCAAAGTATTTGTAGCAGGACTTCCAGATTCTGTAACAGCTTTGTTCCCTATGCCATCTGTCTGGTAAACTCGCAAGATTTGTTTCTCTTGCCATGTACATGTATACATCCGAACTAGATTGTGTTGTTTCTCTGTGTCATATAATATATGTGGGTACGTACATAATTTTGTATTTATTTATTTATTTATTTATTTATTTAGTTAGTTAGTTAGTTAGTCATGTTTATGTTTACATTAGAGATGGAGACCCTTTGAGAGCTATATGCGATGTAGTTTCATTTTAATGTATGCTGATTAATGTACATTCAAAGCAGGGGCAGGTTGCTCACTTACCCATGCCGGTGTGCTGCATGCACATCTCCACGTTTCGGGCATGTGCGCGCTCGCTACGTGCGCCCCCCTCGCGTGATTTTGCTTCTGCGCATGCATGGAAGCAAAATTGCGCCAAAATCTTACGAGGGGACACGCATGCGCGTGAGATTTTGGCGCGATTTTGCTTCTGCACATGCATGGCAGCAAAATCGCGCCAAAATCTCACAAGGGGACACCAAAATCTCTCTCGTGCGCACGTCCCTTTGTGAGATTTCAGCGCGATTTTGCTTCCGCGCATGCGCAGAATGAAAACCGGCCAAAAATTTTCAGGAAAAGATGGCGACGCGCGCGACGGACCGGCGGAGAGGGCTCCGGAGTGGTCACGCGCAAATTGCACAATCGGCCACTCCCTACCGGAGCTACACACCGGACAGCTCCGGCAGGAATCCACCTCTGATTCAAAGTGACAATAAAGTATTCTATTCTATTCTATTCTATTCTATTCTATTCTATTCTATTCTATTCTATTCTATTCTATTCTATTCTATTCTATTCTAGATAACTATTCTTTATATTTTAGTTATGAGGTGCATCTGTAATACAATTCTCATATTCTTAGAAGATCCAGCTAATTTCTGTGGAAGAATGATAGGGATAGAGATTCACTGATGAATACATTCTGATCCTCGCAGCAGTTTTTTACCTTAATACATTTTAGGGGATAATAATAGTGGCTAATAGAAATACAAGGTCACAAATAAAAAAGGTGGATGCCAAGATTAGACGGCCAAATATAACAGTTCTTTAAAGCTGCTCTTAGCAAAATGAATAATCAGAAGCAGAGTTATGGGAAATGATGCATTTTATCAGTAAAGGTATTACATACAGCACTGTATCAAGAATAGATGTCATCGTGGTTTAATAAAGCCAGCATTTCTCAACCTGGCAACTTTAAGATAGGTGGACTTCAACATTTTTCCTGAGGAATTCTGGCAGTTGAAATCCACCTATCTTAAAATTGCCAGGGTGGAGAAATGCTGAATTGAGCTAAGAACTTGTTGAAAATGGAGTTCTGCTTGAAAAAAAATGTTTCATAAGCAGTAATCCTGTTCCAAAAATAATGTTTTATTAAAGAAAAGATTGGTGGGAATAACATTTTTATCAAAATGGGGAGCTAATGGAATGATGGATTTAGTGAAAAGTCATGCTAACTCTTCTTAATTTCCAATGGTGAAGTGAAATTGCTCCTGAGAAAACATCACTTGTAGCTAACTGCTTGGGCTAGCTGAAATGCTACCTTTGACAAGCTGTGAAAATGATAAAATGTTGGTTTTGGCACTTCCAACTCTGTAAATAGAGCCCTGAAAAAAATCCTTTTAAAGGAAGGTGTCAATTGATTAATGCACCTGCAGGTAAGCCAAGTAGCTCATTGAGATATATAGGATTTTTTTTCTTCTAAAACTGCCAGGAGTGTCTACTGTACATGGGCACTACTTCATTCTGTTCAAAGCACAAAAGAGTTTATTACTGTGTTACCTGTACAGAAGAATCTAATCAACTAACGATCAAAGTTGGTGCTAAAGGTCAAAGTTGGTGCTAAAGTTCACGTTTAGATTGCTATCCTTTCCCTGGCCTTTGCACTGAAAGCAGGGTAAGACCGGAAACCCAGAAAGGCAGATAGCAATATTCAAGGCTAGAAGTTGGATCAACACCAAGTTATCTATCTCCCTTCAGCTAAAATAATGCATCTGATCAGCGGTGGGTTGCTCCCAGTTTGGCCCGGTTCGGCAAACCGGTAGCAGCGGTGGCGGGAGGCTCCGCCCACCCACCTGGGACGCTTCTGAGCATGTGCAGAAGCGTCGCACACGCACAAGCGAACCAGTGGCGACGGGATTTAGAACCCACTACTGCATCTGATATCATCTTCCTGTTATGGGGTCTGCTGACTGCTCCAATGATAATGATGCCTGCTATTATACGTACAGGTACCATGTATAAAAAGTATCTCTGTATTCAGGAATCCACTAACAACCTTCTCAGCATTAAAGAATACAGGAATTGAAAGGAATTGTCCTGGATGACTGTATCATGTGTTAACGCAACTCTGTGTCTATCTCCTCGGAAATGAATTTAGATCATGCCAACTCATATTGTAGTTTATTTTTATTTTGGGCAGTAGGTATCAATAAAGCCATTATTTCCTGTTTAGTAAACCATGGATTATTAACAATGCTTAGCATTATGTGTAAGCAAGATCATTATATTTTGTGATCTTTACTTCTATATACATGAACCAACAATTTAAGGTTGCAATCCTGTATGTGTACAGGTAGTCCTGGTAGGAGAAGAGCTGGAAAGCAGAGTTAAACATGTCATCAGTTTAGAGTCATTGCGTTGCCACACAAAAAACAAAACCCAAGTCCATCTGCCCCATGAATTCCATTGAGAGAATTGCTTTTTGCACACTGAGGTGCTTTGTCATTCAACAGGGTGGCCCTACTTCTGAAGGAGCAGGACCATGGCTTAAGGAGTGTCTTGGAGGAGTTAGAAGACACATTTTTCATGCTCCTGGATGGGCTGGCAGAATCTGCGGCCCACCTGCAGTTGGAATTGTGGCCCTACTTGGGAGAAATTTCAAGAAATGCCAGATACTTGTGATAGTATTTTACGCCTTCATTTTGTGATGTGTTATACATTGAGTGTAGACTATTATCTCTGAAGACCACTTGAATTCTACAGTTGGCCCAGAATACTGCAGCCCATTTCTCAATTGGCACTTGTCACCATTAGCACATCATAGCTATGGCACAGGTTCTGCATTGGCTTCCTGTTGACTCCTGGGTACAATTCAACATGCTGGTCTTAACCATACACCCCTATGTATTTGGCATCTTCAGGACTGCCGTTCCCAGCTGGAACCAACCAGTCAAATCCATGTATGGTGAGAGAAACTGATAAAAGGAGTCGAACTCTGCAGGTGCCATTTATCAGTGGACAACACATACCTTATAGGACTGCCTCTTACTGGAGATCAGATTTACCCTCAAGCTGTTTACAGAAGTTACTAAAATGGAAATTATCCAGAACACCTATAGAATGTTATTGAAAGTTATTGATATTATGCTTTTCTGATTTCTTCTTTAGTTATATCTTACTGTTTTTATTTTAACTTAGTCTGTTCCATGGATGTTTTAGTTACTGTTCTTAACCCTGCCATTGTATGTTAACTGCCAAGGGTCTGATTTGCTTGATGCATTGGGCAAATTTGATAGAGAGATAAGATGTAACCATCACCTATTCCTTTTTGTCTGTTGTCTCAGAAATTTTACACTAATGACTGTTGTAATATCCAGCAATGTGGTGTCAAATTTCAAAGGGTCATTTTATTTCAATGAATTTCCAATCCAAATAGCCCCTTAAAAGATGTTGTTGAAATACCAGTTTTGAACTGCAAGGCACCGGGCCAAGTAGCTGAACTATTTGAATGATTAATAAAAAGAGCTTCTGCACATGACCACTATATGTGTAGATGTCTCTTTTGGTGTAGCAAGGATACCAGTCAAGGTACTGTAGGTCAGCCCTATCTTGATGCCTTGTCAGTGCAAAACCATAGGACTTATTGAGGTTTTGCAATTAAATACCTCTTCAAGAATAGAATAGAATAGAATAGAATAGAATAGAATAGAATAGAATAGAATAGAATAGAATAGAATAGAATAGAATAGAATAGAATAGAATAGAATTTTATTGGCCAAGTGTGATTGGACACACAAGGAATTTGTCTTTGGTGCATATGCTTTCAGAAAGAAAAGATAAGTCCATCAAGAATCATAAGGTACAACACTTAATGATAGTCCGGGTACAAATAAGCAATCAAATCATATTAGGAACCAGTCAATATAAATCGTAAGGATAGAAGCAACAAAGTTACAGTCATACAGTTATTTGTGGGAGGAGATGGGTGATGGGAACGATGAGAAGATTAATAGTAGTGCAGACTTAGTAAATAGTTTGACAGTGTTGAGGGAATTATTTGTTTAGCAGAGTTATGGCGTTCGGGAAAAAACTGTCCTTGTGTCTAGTTGTTCTGGTGTGTAGTGCTCTATAGCGTCGTTTTGAGGGTAGGAGTTGAAGCAGTTTGTGTCCAGGATGTGAGGTGTCTGTAAATATTTTCACAGCCCTCTTTTTGACTCGTGCAGTATACAGGTCCTCAATGGAAGGCAGGTTGGTAGCAATTGTTTTTTCTGCAGTTCTGATTATCCTCTGAAGTCTGTGTCTGTCTTGTTGGGTTGCAGAAGCAAACCAGGCAGTTATAGAGGTGCAGATGATAGACTCAATAATTCCTCTGTAGAACTGTATCAGCAGCTCCTTGGGCAGTTTGAGCTTCCTGAGGTGGCGCAGAAAGAACATTCTTTGTTGTGCTTTTGGATGGATTGTCCTAATCTCAACAGGTACTAATCTCTGTACTCTAAGTGGTTCATGGATAACATCTTTGCTTTGACTGCATTTTTATATTTTTTTAAATTTGATTTTTAGTAATACAATTGTAATTAACCAAAGCTACAGCCTATAAACCTTATCGGATATACCTCCACTTGTAAACTACAGCTTCTCACGCAATCAACTTTTTTTTTTGCAAGTGCTGTCTTGTGGATTGTACTATATGCAAATGAGTCAAAAGACAGCTGATGGACATCCAACCTAAATTAATTGAGTTGAAAGTCAAACTAATCAAAAGCAAAGAAAAACATTCTGGGGAGGTAAATGTGGATTTGAGTGTTTGTTAAAGAATAACAAATACTCCGAAATTTACTTGTGAGATTGAAAAGTCTTTTCAGTTCAACTTTATTTACTTTGGTTTTACTCCAAGTGAATTTTTACCTTCTGAATTTCACATTCAAGTCTCCGGGTTAAGTGAACAAGAAAAATTTAATATTAGTCTCACCTGAAATTCCCAAGGATCACTTGCTTTCACATCAATGTCCAAGCTCTCCAAAACTCCATTTCACGTTAAGTTTAACTGAAAAAAAAGATAAAAATGTCAATTTGTGATCATGCTGAGATATGTGAAAAAGCTTTTGAAGTGAGTAGTAAATCTGTCAGAGATCTTGAAAGAGAAACTGGGTTTAGTCTCTCCTTGTCAGAAAATTCATGGGTTTTTTTTTTCAGAATAAAGTCTAATTTGAGCATGAATAAAATTGGTATAGCACCGTGTACTCAATTAAACCTACTGCTTAGAAGCCAATGTATTATGAACAATTTGAATGGAAGAGTAGAAAATATCATTAATGAACATGCAGCTGATACAAAAGCAAATGGGATAGCAACATTTTGGAGAACAATAGTGGCGAATATCTGTAGCTAGGGGATAGGACAAGGGTGAAGTTTCGTTCTCCAAGCTTGTGGGTTGGTTTCCAAACATTTTGTTACCAGGCTAGATAATATCCTCAGCAGAGTTTAGGGAATGTCAGTGTCAGTGTTCTTCTGTTTGTAAGGGCTTCGGGTGTGGGTGTGTCAAGTGAGGGTCTTATGATGGGGAAGAACTTGATAAGCTATCACAATAGGTATAAACCGAGAAGACTACCGTATTTTTCGGACTATAAGACGCACCGGAGTATAAAACGCACCTTAGTTTTTGGGGAGGAAAATAAGAAAAAAAAATTCTGCCTACCAGCATCCTTCTGGCTAGCATCCTTAGCAAACAGCCTGGAACATGCATACTAGCCTTGCAAAGGTCTGTTTTAAAGTCTGCTGTTTCAGCCATGCAAAGTTCCATTTCAGAGGCTGTTTTCAGCCTTGCAAAGCTCTGTTTCAGAGGCTGCTTTTTCAGCCTTACAAAGCTCCGTTTGAGAGGTTGTTTTCAGCCTTACAAAGCTCCATTTCAGAGGTTATTTTCAGCCTTGCAAAGCTCCATTTGAGAGCCTTGCAAAGCTCCATTTTCAGCCTTGCAAAGGTCCATTTCAGAGGCTGTTTTCAGCCTTGCAAAGCTCTGTTTCAGAGGCTGCTTTTTCAGCCTTACAAAGCTCCGTTTGAGAGGTTGTTTTCAGCCTTGCAGAGCTCCTCTTGAGAGGTTGTTTTCAGCCTTGCAGAGCTCTGTTTCAGAGGCTGTTTTTAGCCTTGCAAAGCTCTGTTTGAGAAGCTGGGCGGGGCTACATTTGGTGTATAAGTCGCACCCAGATTTTCACCCTCTTTTAGGGGAGGAAAGGTGCATCTTATACTCCAAAAAATATGGTAATTCCAACTTAGATAAATGCAAAGTTCTGCATCTGAGTAGGAAAAATCAAAGGTGTGTAGGTGGTAGCAATAGCAATAGCACTTAGACTTATATACCGCTTCATTGTGCTTTACAGCCCTCTCTAAGCTGTTTTACAGAGTTCAGCATGGTAGAGGGGAACCATATTGGACAACATATGCAAAACAGTATGGTACACATGCAAGAAAGAAAACTGAAAAAAAATGTAATACAGACTACATCAACAGCAGTGTCAAGGTTGAGTGAAGTCACTGTGCCAACTCTGATATAAAGCCTTATCAGTAGTTCCAAAGTGTTGCTCAGATAATATAGGTAGCCAGGAGTGTGGTAGAGAGAACAGTCACGATTACTATAGCATTTCTACCAGAAGTCACTGCAGCTATGAATTACAGAAACATACCAGAAACATAACTTGGTATGAACTGAAATGTCTCCCCAAAATTCTCCTAAGAATGTTCATATTGAGTATTTTCATGATAATTTATTGCACGCTCAAGTACTTGTAGGTTTTTGATACCTAGTTTTCAGTGGTGGGATTCAATTTTTTTTACTACCAGTTCTGTGGGTGTGGCTTAGGGGGTGTGGTGTGGCTTGGTGGGTGTGGCTTGGTGGGCGTGGCAGGGGAAGGATACTGTAAAATCTCCATTCCCACCCCACTCCAGGGGAAGGTTACTGCAAAATCTCCATTTCCTCCCGATCAGCTGGGACTCAGGAGGCAGAGAATAGATTGGGGCAGAGCCAGTCAGAGGTGGTATTTACCGATTCTCCGAACTACTCAAAATTTCTGCTACTGGTTCTCCAGAACAGGTCAAAACCTGCTGAATACCACCTCTGCTAGTTCTGCCCCTCTAATATTTATTTTCAGTATTTGGCATCTAGAAGCTGATACGTTTAAGCTCTAGGCAGAAACTCACCTCTTTTTAAACTTTTTCTTCCTCATTAAAAATATCCTTTTTGAGGAGGGAGGGAACAATCATTTTACTTTATGTTCTTTATCTTCCACTACTGCCTCTTTCAGTTCATAATAGTAAAATATCATTTCATATTTCTTATTGGTTTAATGCCACACACTTCTGTGCCATTCTGTAATTTTTTCACTCTGTTCTCAGCAATTTCCATGTTTTCAGATCCTTCCTCTTGCTCTTAGTTTCATAGACAGAAAATATATATTATATAGTATACATTTCTCTTCTCTTAATTGCATTTATTAATGGCACTTTAAGCATTTATTATCTTGCATTCCATCTCACATTCTTTCTTATGTTATCATGGTCACCAGAGTAGTAAGTTCTATTACTCACCATGGCTTTGGTAAATCAAGGATTTCACATGTTTGTAGCAAAATAGAGAAGGTGTAGGTTAGGTTGCCAATCTTAGTCAGACCCATGCTGCCCATAGCATTCCTTGTTACTTGTAAGAATAGTAAATGCCCATTTGAGTACATTTTAACTAGTATGCTATTAGCATAACCAACTTTACCTCAAGCATACTTGCATGTTACAAGCAGGATAGAATGTTCTAGTCCAGTGATGGCAAACCTATTGCACGCGTGCCACAGGTGGCACGCGGAGCCATATCTGCCGGCACGCGAGCCGTTGCCCTAGCTCAGCTCCAGCGTGCATGTGCACGCCGGCCAGCTGATTTTCGGCTCACACAGAGGCTCTGGGAGAGTGTTTTTGGCTTCTGGAGGGCCTCAGGGAGGGGCAGGGGGGCATTTTCACCCTCCCCAGGCTCCAGGGAAGGCTCCAGGGGGGTGGGGGAGGCCATTTTCGCCCTCCCCAGGGATTAAATTATGGGTGTGGGCACTTGCGCATGCATGATAGCGCGCATGCATGCACTTTTGGCACCCGAGGAAAATAGCAATAGCAATAGCAATAGCACTTAGACTTATATACCGCTTCAGAGTGCTTTACAGCCCTATCTAAGCGGTTTACAGAGTTCAGCATATTGCCCCCAACAATCTGGGTCCTCATTTTACCCACCTCAGAAGGATGGAAGGCTGAGTCAACCTTGAGCCGGTGAGATTTGAACTGCTGAACTAGCAGTTTAACTGCACCATCTCGGCTGGTGATGGTGCAATGGTTCGCCATCACTGTTCTAGTCTCTATACAGTGCAGGGGTGGGTTCCTCCCAATTCAGGCCAGTTCACTCGAACAGGTAGTGACCCGCTGGTGATGTCACAATGATGTCACCGACCCGGTTCGGTCGGTGCTGGTCCGTGGGCGCTACCATCTTTTTTTAAAATTTATTTTTAATTTTTTCCCGATTTTTTTAAATTTATTTTTTCTTCTGAGCATGTGCAGAAGCCGAGTTTCTGGCACTGTGCATCCGGTTGCCATCTTGTTTTTGGCTTTTTAAATTTTTTTATTTTTTGGCACTGCGCATGTGCGTGTGTGCCCATGAGGCGTGCCCACACGGCATGGGAGGAAGCGAACTGGCAGCAAGGTAAGTAGGAACCCACCCCTGATACAGTGTGAATCGATAGCTGCTAGGGAGTTTAAAAAAACAAAATCTAAAAGATCAGTGTGCCATTGCAGGACAGATAACTGAAGTTGATCTGAGGTGTGGATGCAGCAGTAAATAAGAACAGAACATTAAACTAGACTCTAAAAGAAAGGGAAATCACAAGAGCTGAATGCTCCTAAGAAACAAGAGTCTCTTACTTCCCCAGGCATAAGTATATTCCAGTTATATTCAAACTTAATTTTTGCTGGCTTATAGATGATTTTTTTTTAAAAAAGTGTTGCACAGTACTTTCTGTACATTGAGGTCAGCTGTGGCCATCAATCAATGGACACTTTGCCTTTGGCAGCACATGTTTCCATAAAAAAAGAGTCTTTGGCAGGCCCCCTTTAGTTAGAAATGACAGAGCAACCTCTGTGTCAAGACATATACTTGATAAATTTTGCATGTGCTGTTGACTGACAGAAGTTCTGGCTTCCTGTTGAAGCAGCCTGTACAAGCTTCAAAGCACACAGAAATCCTTTTCTTCATCCCAAGTGAAAAGCCCTGAAGGGGGAAAAAAAGAGAGAGAGAGAGAGAGACTGCAGTCAAGTTGAGCCAGAAGACCCTGCCTTTTGCGGATGGGGTTGGGGGCCATGCTGGCATTCAGCGCGCTGAAATAGTTCCTCTTCCCCCTTCCTGGCTGCATTTGCTTGTCACTTGCAATCACTTTGCAGTTCCCTCAGACTTCTGATGGGGTGCTTAGCAGGTTCAATTATGTGAAATAACAGTCTGATTGAATGATCCTGCAGCTGAAACGGGTATAAATCTAATTCACACACTCCCACCACTGGCCGAGATTCCCTATCTTTGGAAATCAGGAAGGAGGGTGGAGCGGTAGCCCTTTGTTTAGTCTGTGTGGATATGGTAATCATGTGCAGCTGGGGCTTCTGCTTGGCTTTGCTTCACTTTTAAGGTAATGCCCCAGCTACAGGGATTCTGAAACCCACTGGGGATTTCCTTCTTAAAGGCAGAGTAAACACTGCTCAAGTCTTCAAAAACCTTAGTCGATTAAGGGTGGCAGAGCCTTGCACATTAGTTGCCGTGCTTTCCACTTGTTTCCTATGCTGACTGCTGCTGCTGTAGGTCTTGCCCAAAGATTCCAGGAGATAAAGGGGAGGGGGGAGAGAAAAGAATGAGAAAAGAATGTCTACAGTCGACCTCTCCCCATTTCTTAGAGGTCTGTAAGGGGTGTGCATAAGCGCACCACTGTGCCTACCGTCCCTGTCCTACTGTCCTATTGTCCTCTTTTATCATTACTTTTTACTTATAGCAATAGCAATAGCACTTAGATTTATATACCGCTTCATAGTGCTTTACAGCCCTCTCTAAGCGGTTTTACAGAGTTCAGCATATTTCCCCCAACAATCTGGGTCCTCATTTTACCGACCTCAGAAGGATGGAAGGCTGAGTCAACCTTGAGCCTGGTGAGATTTGAACAGCTGAACTGCTGAACTAGCATTAGCCTGCAGTGCTGCATTTAACCACTGCGCCACCTCGGCTCTTATGTTTATACAAACTACTACTATCCTATACATGTTTGGCAAATAAATAAATAAATAAATAAATAAATAAATAAATAAATAAACAAACAAACAAACAAACAAACAAACAAACAAACAAATAATAAATAAATAAATAAATAAATAAATAAATAAATAAATAAATAAATAAATAAAATAAAATAATAAAATAAATAAAATAATAAAATAAAATAAAATAAAATAAATAATAAAATAAAATAATAAAATAAAATAAAATAAAATAAAATAATAAAATAAAATAAAATAAAATAAAATAAAATAAAATAAAATAATAAAATAAAATAATAAAATAAAATAAAATAAAATAAAATAATAAAATAAAAAAAATAAAATAAAAAAATAAAAAAATAAAAAAAAAATAAATAAAAAATAAAAAAACAAAAAAACAAAAAAAACATGCGTGTAGAAATTCAGCATCCTCACGATTTCTGTTTAAAATGAAGTGTTATTGTCCCTTTGGATTACTGAGCATTCAGTAGAATTGAATTGGCACTGAGGACCCCTCTTCACATCATAGCCTGGCTACCTGGTGTGGAAGAAAAAACATCTCAAGGAATCTCTCTCTCTCTCTCTTTCCTCAAGGTAGGGATGTCCAAACTTGGCAACTTTAAGACTTGTGGATTTCAGAACTTGTCCATCTTTATAGCAGTCATTGCCTTGTGGAGATGAAGCAGCAGCAGCAGCAAGATGACACCTCTTCCCAGAGTCTTTATGTCAGACTGTCCAGCTGGGATATGTAGGAGGGCCAAACAGGTCAAGAAGGTATTGCCCTCACCCCTATTTAACAGACATTGACTGCATGGGTATGGCTACCATCTTGACTTTTTTGACTCCCTGTGGGAAGGGAACAGTAGGAACTTCCCATTTCTATGATGACAAAATAAAAACTGCATCAGCTTTCTTACTTTTCTTCTCCCTCCCCCACTTCTTTTCCTTCTGTGTTATGTCTTTTGAGTTGAGCCTGACGGCAGGGAGGATCTACTTATTATTACTATTATCTAAGCCACTCTAAAATTGGAGTTTAGTGGCTTGCGGGGTTAGGATGCTGGCTTGACAATCAGCAAGCCCACATTCGAGACCCAAGTGCTGTTGCATGATGGGGCGAGCTCGTCATTTGTTCCAGCTGGCTGACCTAGCAGTTCGAAAGCAAGCCACCCTGAGTAGATAGATGGGTACCACTTTGGTGGGCATTTTGATGGGGACATGAAAGGAACCCCCAAATGGGCATCCCCTGGGCAATGGTGATGTAATCGGCTAACCCAGGGGTAGACAAAGTTGGCTCTTCTATGCCTCATGGACTTCAACTCCCAGAATTTCTGAGCCAATCATGCTAGCTTAGGAATTCTGGGAGTTGAAGTCCATGAGTCATAGAAGAGCCAACTTTGCCTACCCCTGGGCTAACGATTCATCTGAGGCTCTAGTGGCTGCCTGGAATCGGGCGGCAACGGGGGCTTTAGATCGGATTGCGCCTTTGCGGCCTCTCCGTGGCAGCGGATCCCGGAGGGCTCCTTGGTTTACCGAGGAGCTCCGGGAGATGAAGTGCCAAAAGAGACGCCTAGAGCGACGATGGAGAGCCAGTAAAGCTGAGTCTGACCGGACACTTTTAAGAACTTGCATTAAGTCTTACTTAGTGGCGATAAGGGCGGCAAAATGCTCGCATTTTTCCGCTCTTATTGTGTCCGCCGACTCCCGCCCAGCCGCCCTGTTTAGGGTGACTCGCTCCCTCCTAGCCAAGGGGGGAGTTGAAGATCCCTTGCAGGGCAGAGCTGAGGAATTTTCTCAGTTTCTGGCGGACAAAGTCGTTCAGATTCGGACAGACCTGGACTCCATTTGGACAGGGCAAGCCGAGATGACAGGGGCGAGTCTTAGTCCTGTTATATGGGACGAGTTTGAGCCTGTCACTCCTGAGGATGTGGACAAGGCCATAGGAGCGATGAGCGCCTCCACCTGTTTATTGGACCCGTGCCCCTCCTGGCTGGTCTCTGCCAGCAGGGAGGTGTCACGCGGCTGGCTCCAGGCGGTTGTGATCGCTTCTTTGAGAGAGGGATCCATCCCACAGCCTTTAAAAGCTGCGGTGGTGAGGCCCCTCCTCAAGAAGCCTTCCCTGGACCCAGCGGATTTAAAAAACTTCCGTCCAGTCTCCAACTTACCCTTTTTGGGTAAAGTTGTTGAGAAGGTGGTGTCGCTTCAACTCCTGCGGCTATTGGAGGATACTGATTATCTGGATCCCTTTCAATCGGGTTTCAGGCGCGGCTACAGTACGGAGACTGCTTTGGTCGCGCTGATGGATGATCTCTGGCGAGCCCGGGATGGGGGTTATTCCTCCATCCTGGTGTTACTTGACCTCTCAGCGGCTTTCGATACCATTGACCATGGTATCCTTCTGCGTCGTCTTGGGGAGATGGGAGTGGGAGGCACTGTTTTACGGTGGTTCTCCTCCTACCTCTCTGACAGGACGCAGTCGGTGTTGACAGGAGGACAGAGGTCGGCCCCTAGGCCCCTGGTTTGCGGGGTGCCACAGGGCTCGGTCCTCTCGCCCATCCTGTTTAACATTTACATGAAACCGCTGGGTGAGATCATCCGACGACATGGGGTGAGGTATCAGCAGAATGCTGATGATACCCAGTTGTACATCTCCACCCCGTGTCAATTCAGTGAAGCAGTTGATGTAATGTGCCGCTGCCTGGAC
Source organism: Diadophis punctatus similis (assembly GCA_023053685.1). NCBI lineage: Eukaryota > Metazoa > Chordata > Lepidosauria > Squamata > Dipsadidae > Diadophis > Diadophis punctatus. The sequence goes on from JALIGW010000001.1 coordinate 96,619,465, forward strand.
GATGTGAGGGTCTGGATGGGAGTGAACAGACTCAGGCTCAACCCAGACAAGACTGAGTGGCTCTGGATATTGCCTCCCAAGGACCATGTCGACTGTCCCTCCTTGGTTCTTGGGGGAGAAAAATTGACTCCCTCAGAACAGGTTCGCAATTTGGGTGTCCTCCTAGACCCACAGCTAAAATTGGATCAACATCTTTCAGCTGTGGCTAGGGGGACCTTTGCACAGATCCGTCTCGTGCACCAATTGCGACCCTACTTGGAGAGGGAGGCTTTGCTCACAGTCACTCATGCCCTTGTCACCTCATGGCTAGACTACTGTAACGGGCTCTACATGGGGCTACCCTTGAAGAGCATCCGGAGACTGCAACTGGTACAGAATGCAGCTGCGCGAGCTGTAGTGGGTGTACCGAGATACACCCACGTAACACCTATCCTCCGCCAGCTGCATTGGTTGCCAATTAGTCTCCGGTTGCAATTCAAGGTGTTGGTTTTGACCTTTAAAGCCCTACATGGCTCGGGGCCAGGTTACCTACGGGACCGCATCCTACCACATACCTCCCTAAGACCGGTTAGGTCCCACAGAGGGGGCCTCCTCCAGGTCCCATCGGCCAAACAATGTCGGTTGGCGGGGCCGCGGGGGAGGGCCTTCTCTGTGGGAGCCCCGTCCCTCTGGAACCAACTTCCACCAGAGATCCGGACCATCCCCACCCTGCTGGCCTTCCGTAAAGCCTTAAAAACATGGCTCTTCCGGCAGATGGGGTGAATAGGATAATCAGATTCCCCCCTGAATGTTGCGTTTATTATGTTTCTTTTTTTCTTTAATTATATTTTTAATTCTATTTTTAACTTAAATTATGATTATCGTTTTTAAAATGTACGTTTCTTATTTATGTTGTACGCCGCCCTGAGTCCCACGGGATTGGGCGGCCTATAAGAGCGTCTAAATAAATAAATAAATAAATAAAACCTTTCAACCTGGAATTGCCTCGGTGCTTCCAACAGGACAGTGAGCTAGTTATACTAAAAAACATTCCAGCTGAAAAAGAGAGAATATAAGCTAGAAATAATAATTTAAAAAGCTTACTAATGTTCAGGAAAGTGATCATAGGGATGCCATTAGAGATCAGCTGAGATCTTTGCTCCTCTCCATAATTTTAATAATTGAAATAAGCAAATTTGCCAGATTGTTATAAATACACTGAATGTGGCTGGATTTTGTTCTTCTAGCATAGAATATGCACAGAATCCTGCAGGTTTAGGCAGCCATATTTGCCCCTACATTAAATCCTGAAGCAATTTCTTTTGATCCTACTGATTCAATACCCTTTGTCTATAACTAAATTTTAAATTCAATGCAGTGTTCCTGGATATAAGACTAATTGACCAAGTATCTTGGATTGGGTTACAACCATGTTGTTAGTGAATTCACTACCTTATGAGAGATGTGGAATAGACATAATGCTGCAGTTGGTGCACAGCTGAAATATATATCATTGAAATAACAGGAACAGACCTGTTGAATAATTATACACGAGCTTTTTCAATAGTTCATCCACACTCACATCATTAGTCCTAGGAAGCTGCCTGGATGAAGACCATTGGTTAAGTTGTAGGTACAGACGAAAGCCTAATCATAGTCTGGAATCATAGTTATGTTAATTTTATTTATCTAAACCAGTCATATTGTTCAACCCATGGAGGTGGGGAAATGTATATGCATCATCTATGCCTAATTTTTTATCCAGTTTCCTGAATAAAAAGATATGAGGCTGAAGCAGCCACCAAAAGGGGGAGATACAATTATAATATTGTTACTACTCTCAATGTTTTTTTTCCTGTCACCATAGACAAAGTTCAGTGGGGTTACTAAAAGGGCAGAGTGTAATTCAACTTTACTCATCCTATCTACAGTGGCCTTAGTCTTAAGCAAGTCACCATATTGTTGTTGTTTAAGCTATATTTAAAAAAAGCAGCCCATGAGGAATTGGCTGACCAACCCCTGAATAGCATCCAGGATACAGGCCAAAATGGCAGCTAACCAGAAAAACCCAGCTGCTTGTAGTTTGCTAGCTTGTCTGGCACCAAATGATGGATAAATGACTTATTCATGGTAGGTAGCAAGTTTGGCATGGCTTGTTGGCTAAACACATTGTAAGTCTCGATATTCGGCTCACAAAGGCTGATGGGTATAATTCACTCTCTACTGAAGTTCTGTGCTAGAGAATATAGGGCTATGAATGGGTGGGTGAGGTGTCCTATTTTCTGAACTAATGTATTGAACATTAAGACCTTGAAGTTTGTAAATAATTATGATTACAAAGCGGCCAATTCTGTTAAATCGTTATAGGCTTTCATTTAGAGATGAATTTCTTATAACAACTGAATCAATGGCTAGAAAATGTCCTGAACTAGCATCTTTTGAAGGTGCAGGTTATAGTTTTTAGCCTTCCATACAAATTAACATCCCCACACACAAAATAGTAGTACATCAAAATGAAAAATTCAGCCAAGCATTCATATAGCCTATTTTCTCGGAAGGGGGGGGGGGAGAAAGGGGGAGAATGATCTTTTTATATAGGGAACATATGGCTCATGCTTTTCAAAGAAAGCAACCAGATCTGTAGCCTGGAGTGATAAAAAGAAGCTTTATCCTTTAATTCTCTTGTTTGTACAGAGGCGAGTTCAAGTCTGATCCTGATCAATGCTAATGTTTTGGTTTTGATTATTTATTTATTTATTTATTTATTTATTTATTATTTGTTCTTATATGCCGCCCTACTCCCGAGGGACTCAGGGCGGTGTACAACAATTGTGTAAGAACATTAATAATAAGCAATAGTTTAAAAAACAATGTTAAAAGATATACAAAAATTAAAAAGTATTCACAATCAGTCATACCAAGGGGGGAATTCAGATGGATTTAGTCGTTCCCCCCTGCCTGCAGGAAGAGCCATGTCTTGACGGCTTTCCGGAAGGCCAGCAGGGTGAGGATGGTCCGGGTCTCTGGGGGAAGTTGGTTCCAGAGCGCGGGGCCCCCCACAGAGAAGGCCCTCCCCCTAGGGCCCGCCAGCCGGCATTGTTTAGCTGACGGGACCTGGAGGAGGCCCACTCTGTGGGCCCTAACCGGTCGAAGGGAAGTATGAGGCAGAATGCGGTCCCAAAGGTATCCTGGTCCTAGGCCATGTAGGGCTTTAAAGATGGTGATCAACACCTTGAATTGTACCCGGAGACCGATGGGCAACCAATGCAGCTGGCGGAGTATAGGTGTAACGTGGGTGTACCTTGGCACACCCACCACAGCACGCGCAGCTGCATTTAATTATGAAATTAATCCATTATGAAACTAATCCATTACAGAATTATAGCTCTTTATACTCTAGTCACCTCACTGCCAATAAAAGATAGAAATTACCTTTTTCAACTTGGAGATTTCAATTCATTTCCAGAATATTCCTCATTAAAAACAGCAGCACAACACATTACAAATCCATCGCTTACACATCCCACAGCACAACAGGAGGCTTGCTCGTGTGCCTGAACTCTCTTGGTCACTGCAAAAGTGCTTTCTCAAACCAGCAAAACGTGAACAAATCATAATTGACTGTAAGTACAATTACCAATCTGCAATGGCAGTTTCATTGCTTACAATAGCACAACGCTCCTGAACAACAAGCGAACTGGTTCAAGTTTATTTCGAAAGGAACCCAAGCCACACTTATCAACAGCTGTCATTCACGGTGCATCCATCAAAATGATGGTGTTTATGGAACAAGAAATTTAAAACCAACATTTGTGTTAGAGCAGTAATGGAAAGTGGCTCCTTTACCTCAGCAGCTGAGGTTGGTTTATCAGGCAATGGGTTCAAACCTAGCCAAAGGTCTGCAGGTTTGCAGAAACACCGTATTTAAAAATTTAAACATCTTAGAGGATAATTGATGCTTCTGAAATATATATATCCTAGGTGCTGTGTGTAGGCACACCACCTAGGATGCAATATGTATTCTTTATAACCAAAAACATTTTTTAAATGAAAAGTTTGGCATTTTTTTCTTATTTCTGCTACTCTTAATGTTCCACAAAGAATATAAACTTATAAAGCAATAATAGTAGTCTTGAGATTTTATATCTATACACATATACATGTATATACAGAGAGAAAGAGAGGGGAGAGGGAGGGAGGGAGGGAGAGAGAGAGAGAGAGAGACAGAGACAGAGACAGAGACAGAGAATGAGAGAGACAGAGAACGAGAACTTAGAGCTTCATTGTTGCTGCACATGGAATCTTTGCTGACACAAATACATATTTGGATCGCATCAATAAGATTTAACACTGCCAATGCCAAGCACAATAAATGTAGCATCCATTTACAGTTATTTACAATGTTCTACATTATGAAAAGGACATTATTTTACACCTAAATAAGCTTCCCTTGTCAGAAATCATATTGCTTGTATCAGGCCTGTATTCAAAAACAGCAAATAAAGTGGTTTGCTCACCTGGAGAGGATGCTGTGGGATTCCATACCGTACAAGGCATATACGAAAAGAGGAGAAGGTCAAAGAACATGTGGCAGACCTAGAAGAAGATGGAGAAACAACATCATAATGGTTGAGGCTGCCAGAAAAGTAAGACCCAGAACTTTGTATCTTCCTCAATACCCAAAGAGGAGGAGGAGGAGGCCTGTGTCCTGAACTAAGAAATTGATTATGACCCAATCAAGCTTGACAGAGTCTTTATTAAAGCTAAGATCTATTCCCTAGGGCTGTAAGAACTGGGTTGCTCAAATCTGGGAGACTTCTAGGTAGCTGACTATGAGGGGACCTTAATGCCCTTTCTCCCACCTCTCCTATGAGGAAATCATCACAAGGTCCCAGGTCCACTGGAAGCTATTGTAGCTTGCAGTTTTGTGTGAAGCGCAAATCATGTGTTAGCTTTAGTTTTACTGAATCCAAACAAATCAGGATCAAAACCATGATTTAAACAGGTTTCTTTGAAAATATTGTAACTCACATTAAGAATTTCTCCTGGTTTGGACAATCTAAAATAACTTCTCCAATTGTTGACTTGCACCATCTTCCTGTTAGCTATGTCGGGATCTCATGCATGTAATGGTAAACTACAGCTCAACATCTTTATGTTGGGCACATAATTTGGACCTATCCCTACCAGGAACCAATACAAATTAAACCTTAAACCACAATACAGAAGATACATGCTGTTATGTTTTCTAACAGAAACATTCCACTGTATCCAATTGTTTTAATGTCTTACAAAATAAATGTATTTACAATTCAGGTTCTTATGCATTGTCTTACAGATTTTTATTATAACCATTCCTAACTATAATAAGACTGGAGTATATAGATATAGATATATATATATTCCAAGCAGCTTAAATGAATTCTAAATATGCACTCCGTCAAAATAAAACAAAAAAACAAAAAAACACACCTACTGGCATAGATTTCATATGGTATAATCCTCACCCAATCGATGAGGGTTTAAACATATTTCCATGAGTTTAAATATGAAAAGAACCCCTGGGAAACCGAAGCCTGATTAGTTTCCCCTTTTTAGTGCAGCCTGCAGAGTGTAAAACACAGCACATCAGAATTGAATTTGTCATCTCCAGACCTCACAGGAATTTTAGGAACTAAATAGTTAGGAAGCCATTCTGGTCCTTCTTGTTGCTTTAATCATAGTAGAAGTTTCAATTTAAACATTCAGGAAATCTCCCTTATTTAAAGCAATCAACTCACTGCTGAAAGGAGTCTGGCTTTAACTGTGTTTAATTTTTTGGCATCAGGCAGAAGTAGATTGGTTACATCTAGTGCATGAAAAGATTCAACCCTATCCCCCCCCCTTAATCTTTTAAAATTCCAAAGTGTTGCTGCATCATTTCTACTGAGACCTGCACAGACTTCCAGTAATGACAAATCAGCAAAATCAGCAAGTAACTCAAAGCCTCAGCTGGAAAATAGGCATAATACTGGAAAGTATAAGGAAAATCCCACCATAAAAGAGCCTTGGAGCTGGAGGTCCTTTGCCTATTAAAAAAAAACCAGGCAAGCAAGCAAGCAAACCTGAGCTCCATGTTAAAGTTTAAATGTTAAAGTCCATGGTACCCGGTTTTACAAAAATGTATTCTGCCTGTGCTATCTCTATATCAGGGAAGCTGAATGCTTTTGCAACTTGAGCCCAAGTTCGAAGACTGCCAGCTCGCTTGATGGGATGTAAGCCTGATAAGCCTGGACAAAATGGTGACCAGATAATAGGCAAGGAATTGGACTCTCTGGTCTTCATGAGACTTGTGCAAATGCACCGTTTGCATTGTGAAATGCAAATAGTTGACTATGGGTTATGATATTCTCCCTGGGTAAAGTGGAGCGATGGAGAAGAGATTATCAGATCAAGTTATCCCAGAGAGACTTCAGGAAATGCATTATTTATGTTTTTGTGTATACTTAAAGGAAAATGTTTAATTGCAAGTGCAGGTCTACGGAGGGAATTGCTTCATTGACTGACACTAGGGGAAAAGAAAAGACCATTTATTTATTTATTTATTTATTTATTAAAATTTCTATGCCGCCCAACTCCCGAGGGACTCTGGGCGGCTCACAGCATGTATAGAAAACATAACAAGTAAAAAACAATTTTGTTAAAAAAAACCATGTTAAAATACTATCCAGATTTAAAATAACTTTCATTCATGCCCTGCCTGCCGGAAGAGCCAAGTTTTTATCGCTTTACGGAAGGCCAGCAGGGTGGGGATAGTCCTGATCTCTGGAGGGAGCTGGTTCCAAAGGGAGGGGGCTCCCACAGAGAAGGCTCTCCCCCTCGGCCCCACCAGCCGGCATTGCTTGGTCGATGGGACCTGGAGGAGACCCGCTCTGTGGGACCTAACCGGTCGTAGGGAGGTATGCGGCAGGATGCGGTCCCGAAGGTAACCTGGCCCTGAGCCATGTAGGGCTTTAAAGGTAACGACCAACACCTTGAATTGGATCTGGAGACTAATGGGCAGCCAATGCAGCTGGCGGAGAATAGGTGTTACGTGGGTGCATCTAGGTACACCCACCACAGCTCGCGCAGCTGCATTTTGCACCAATTGCAGTCACCGGACACTCTTCAAGGGTAGCCCTATGTAGAGCGCATTGCAGTAATGTGCACCACTTGCCAAAACTCAGCTAGAAAATGAGTGAAATCCATCCTCCTGCCAAAGAGCCTTAGATAACAGGATACTGACAGCCAGGTTTTTGTTCCTCTCCAGCTGATTTCTTATTAAAAGCAATTGGCAACATTTTAAAAAAATGTTAATGTTTGCTGATAAATGTTATAAAGTACAAAGCACATACAATTACAAAATCAGTTTCGCGAGCACAAGTTTTAGGAATAAAGGGCTGATTTGCACAAGGTTTGTGTTATGTACTGATGTACGGAGTACGAATTTGCATAGCCGCTGCTGATTGGCTAATTTAGTGGCTGGAGAAATAAACTGCTGTCAGTGGCTAGCAGGTTCCAGGGAAGCCCTTAAAAGCGGCTTCCCTGCAACCTGCCGGCAGTCCATATTAGTTCTACCTAATAGACAATAAAGGTGCTGAACTGTTCCTACATCTCGTCTCTTCACTCATGTGCGAATCTAACACTGGCGACAAAGGTGGTTGAAGAAGACTACAGGACAAAGGCACCTCATGGCATCCGCGGCCATCTTAGAAGCAAGCACCGACCTGCTCCGGCCAAACATAAAATAAAATCCTAACAATCAGCTGATTTCTATGTACAAAACAGGAGCCCAGATCTTTGTAGTACTTGTTCTAGTTTAAAACTAGGTTTCTTCTTTCCTCCCTTCCCACAATCTAACAGTCTCTTGGCTTTAAGTTTTCCAGGCTTGGTGCTAAATATTCACTGGACATTGATGTTATTTGCATTCCTACCCTCAGGACTCTCCCTGCAAACTGGATTGGAAACAACCCACAAAAGGAAATCAAGAACTTTTGATAAGTAATTTATTATAGGAAAGTTAAAGCCATTAAGAAATCAGTATCTGCTATGTCTCCAAGCCCCATTTACAGACAATTAAGGTTTACATTCTTGGGCCACTTTCCTCCACCTGTACAATATAACTGCTTTGAAGACTGTCTGTTGTGTGGGTTGCTCCCTTGTTTTAAACTATTTGCTTCTGAACTGAAAACTAGCTTCCATGTCCCTTTTTCCTTCATTCTCCCATATTTCCAAAGAAACTTGATTATTCTTCGTCCATCCTTCTACATAGAATAGAATAGAATAAAATAGAATAGAATAGAATAGAATAGAATAGAATAAAATAGAATAGAATAGAATAGAATAGAATAGAATAGAATAGAATAGAATAGAATAGAATAGAATAGAATAGAATAGAATTCTTTATTGGCCAAGTGTGATTGAACACACAAGGAATTTGTCTTTGGTGCATATGCTCTCAGTGTACATTAAAAAGAAGATGATACATTCGTCAAGAATCATAAGGTACAATGATTCTTAAAGTACTTAATGTACTTAATGATAGTCATAGTAATGTATGTAATGCCAGACATGGCAAGTATGGGTGTTTTTACTTAATACACTTTTCTCTGGGTGTCTGTAGATGAACCCTTCCTCTCCTTCTTAGGGGAAACTGTATGGTACAGAAACCTAGACCCCCAAAAAAGTATTTCCACTTGTTAGAGAGGAGGCTTCAGGTGAGAATTCAGCGTGATCCCCCTTGGCCAGACACTTTTTCCTTGATCAAAACAACTCTCTCCAGACATGATCAAGGGGGAAAATATGAGGTAGGAGAATATCCAATTTAGAGTTGGGAAGGGAGGAATGGTTATTTCCTGGAGGTTTGTCCCCTGACCCCCCTTATCCAAAACTTGGATGGATCAGTTTTCCTGAATGACATAATACCCACCACTGCCTCCTGGTTGTCTAAATGTGGGTTCCTTTCCCCTTGGAGGCAAAATAGTCATTGTATTGTGGATGGATTGTTAAGGGCCTGGAGTTTGTGTGGCTATAGCACATGAATGTGTTTTCTGCTATTTCTCAGGATTTTCTATATCTGGATGCCCCTTCTATTGAATTAGATATTCCAATTGCTCTTGCAGTGGGAATCCAAAATAGATTTTACCTTAAATTGTTCTTCTCAGACTGGAGGGGAATTGGATGTAGGAATGTAAGTTGCATGGAAAGCATTCAAGGTCCAGAAGGGGATGGGATTATCATAGGTGGGAGTTGAAGAGTGTCACGTAGTGAATATTGTCAGTTGTATGTCTATGCAAGGTGATGCATCCCTATCCTAATATTATGGTACATTCCATTACAAGCAGGACACATGATGTGATCTTATGCGCATGTGTGCATTCCTGATTCTCCATTATTCTCTTGTGGTTTGATTCTGACCGGGAGCGGTCGCATTTAATTAGCAAGAATGTAACTATTCAGAATTTATTGTTTTTGTACCGAAATAAATATTTTCTATTAGACTTTTAACTTCGGCTTTATTTCTAAATGTCAGAGGTCCGAGAGAAAGCTCAACATCGCCTCTGTGAGATTTATTCTCACTTTAACAAAGAGGAAAGGTAGCTGAGCATCCATTTTCTTGGAGCATGGAACTTAGCAGAAAGCCAGATCCCAGCAGAAATGGGAAGGTCGTCTTGCCAATGACAGTCAGCATCTTGCTTGTAGGAAGCCTTGACAAGATCCAGCTGTTGTTTGAAAAGCTGGTATGGTGCCTAAAGTTACTGTTGAAAATGCAAAACCTCAAGGAGGATGGAGAGTCTGGCAACAGGTGGGGATGGTAGCCATATTAGGCCTGAAATGTGAGTAGAAGAATGAACTAAATAATAATGCAAACTTGGTAAGCTTTCAATTTGCCCATGAAATTAGTGCAATTGTCTATGAAAGGACAGTTGTTTTCCAGAAGAGGAACTGTCCATTTTATAGCTTCTCCAATCTCCCCAGAAATGATCTTTGGGGAATTCCCTGACATCCATTCATTCTGAGTGTTGAAGGATTTAAACCCATCAGACTTCATCATACAAATCAGGCAAGGAATGAAGGAATCTCAGTTTAGTTGTAGGGTGCTATACTGCAGCTGGCACTTGCTGACTTGGTTCATCTGTTGTACAAGTTGGCTCACTGGTGGCTTTAAAAGGTTATTCTGAATTGCCTCCTGGATCTAATGTTGCAGCTCTTCAGCCTATTGCTGAAGAAAAGTATTAGCAGGCAAGGCAAGGCCAAGTGTGATTAGATACACAATGAATTTGTCTCCTTTGATCAAAATTTGATCAAAAGACATCAGCGGGGAGAAAGGTGTCAGTCACCATAACCTGGAACTAGACATTTGAGAAGTTGTCTTTATCCTCCTGTAGAATAGACTATAATCTTTATTGTAGTCAATGACCAATCCATAAAAACACTTGGATACATAAAATTGATATAGATTAATTAGCTAGGTAAACAGATTTGTCACCCAAACTGCTGTGCATCTTACATATTACATAGCAGAATTTGGCCACACTTAAGGAACTAGTCATTTGAATCTGAAAGCAAAAGGTTTAACTGGAACTGATCAAAGGGACCAGAATATTTAATTGTGTGGAATTTGCAGCTCATAGAGAGTGTCAGTGTAAAATGAACAATACAGTAAGACATGTTTGGTAGTTTCTATGGCTCCTTTACCACTCTGGGCAGAATCTGGACTTTTTTTTTTAACTTAGACTTATATACCGCTTCATAGTGCTTTACAGCCCTCTCTAAGCGGTTTACAGAGTTCAGCATATTGCCCCCAACAATCTGGGTCCTCATTTTACCTACCTCAGAAGGATGGAAGGCTGAGTCAACCTTGAGCCTGGTGAGATTTGAACAGCTGAACTGCTGAACTAGCAATCAGCTGAAGGTTGCAGTGCTGCTTTTAACCACTGTGCCACCTCGGCTCCTTGACTTAACTGGTCTCTCTTTGTATATTCCTTCTAAAACTGCTTAAGGGACTACATCAACCTATGCTAGAGTTAGGACCTTCCTTAGTTATCCTCCTGTAAAGTGGGAATAAAGGAATTGCTGGAATTATTGTCAGGATTCTCACAACAAGCTGGGTGGAAAGAGGAAGTAGAAGGAGGAGGAAGAGAAGGAGTAGAGAGAGGTAGAGTGGGAGTGAAGGAGTAAGAAAGTAGAAGAAGGGGATGGAGATAGAGAGAGGGGAGTGTAATGGAAAAAAGTAGAACAGACTGATGATTGTTGATGTAAGTGCAGAATAAGATATTGACTTTTGAATGATTGATTAAATGTATAACTACGTATTTTATTGTAATATTTTAAGGTATATGTATATGGAGTTGTATATGAAGTTGTGGAGAAAAATAAAAAACTTTTTGAAAAAAAGCTGGGTGGAAACAGGCACAATCAAGGGCTTAACAGCCTCCGATGCAAGTAAGCACCCTCTTTCAATGTAACTCTATACGTGATTGTCCTGACACTAATTGCAGTGCATTTTTCAGATGATGTTTATAGACACTTCGCTTTATCAGAAATGATTATTACAATTTCTGGCTATCTCACAGCATGGCCAGTTGGATGCTCCATGCTGGAAGAAGGAGCAGGATGCCCCTTTGTGTGTGTAGCACGTAAAAGTAGCATAGGATAGCTTTTGAAGCCCTTGGTCAGACAATCCTTTTTTTTAATGTTATGTCAAGTATACTCAGTCCTGAGCACAATGCTGGGCTATGGGTATAGCAAACCCTAAAATGGAGGGCAATGTGCATAAAAACAGAAGGAAGGAAAGTAGGGACATGGTAACCAATTCATGACTTGGAAATCAGACACGGATGGTTGAGGTATTGTTCATGTTGGATACATTTAGCTACAGCTGAAGAACTATGACATGAATTTGGGATGTCCCAGACAGATTTGGAGCTGTGTTTGTCCAGAGGTGGGATTCAGCAGGTTCTGACCAGCTCTGGAGAACCGGTAGCGGAGATTTTTAGTAGTTCGGAGAACCGGTAAATACCACCTCTGACTGGCCCCACCCCCATCTATTCTCTGCTTCCCGAGTCTCAGCTGATTGGGAGGAAATGGGGATTTTGCAGTATCCTTCCCCTGGAGTGGAGATTTTACAGTATCCTTCCCCTGCCATGCCCACCAAGCCACACCACGCCCACCACGCCACACCCACAGAACCGGTAGTAAAAAAAATTTGAATCCCACCACTGTGTTTGTCAGATGGTAACTTCTGGTGCAACTTATCAGACTACTTTTGAGATTGACAGGAGTCTTAAAAACACCAACTTATACCATTGTTCAGGAATCTGGGGTTCAAAGGAGAAAGAGAATCCCTCTGGTCAAGCTTAAAGTACCTCTCTGGATTTTGGCCTCAAGAGATATCAAGAGCTGACTCATATTTTCCCTTTCTAAAGTTTCAGTTCTGTATTATTACTTTGTCCTGATTGACTTTATTTTGCTTGAGGTGTTGGAATGTGTATTTGTTTGAGATGCTGGTAGAAAATTAGAATAGTTTTCTGCAAAATATATATATACATGGATGGTCTTGCTTTGTTATGCTGTAATATTCAGTTACAACTTAATTTTATTAGTTATTTTATGCACTTATTTTAATAGAAGAGTTGTTTATAAGCAATGAATTAATTCACAAGCAAAATAGGTGAGCAAAGTCACATTGAATAGCTCTGCTGTTTAGTTCTAGTTCATGTGGAGTTGTACAACCAGTGGTGGGTTCCTACAGGTGCGGTCCACTCTATAGCACCGGTAGCGGCCCGCTGGTGACGTCACAATACCGGTGCGGTCGGTTGCCGGTGCCTGGGCACCACCATTTTTTTTAAAATTATTTTTTAAAAAAACATTTCTTCTGTGCATGCCCAGAAGCCGAGCTTCCGGCACTGCGCATGCGCTGCCTTCCTACCCCACAGTGAGTCCAAGCATGGGAGGATGGCTGAGGGACCGTATAAGACGCTGAAAGAATGGGCAGCAGGAGCTATCTCCATTCTCCTCCCTTCAGCAGTCCGAGAAGCCACGCCCACCTGGTCACATGTCTGGCAAGCCACACCCACAAAATAAGCCACGCCCACAGAGTGGTAGTAAAAAAATTAGGAACCCGCTCCTGTGTACAACCATATGTGTAAAGGCCCCCTTTCTATGTACAACCATTACATATGGTGGTTTTCATGATAAGAAAACTGGTATAGAGTTATTCAGTGCCTAATATCAAAAGGGAGCTCATCTTCAGTCCCATTCAGTCATTTGAGTGATGAGCACAAGAGCCATTCCTCCTTGTCTCCTCTATCATTTTCCACCCCCACCCCCCACAGGATAGGCACAAGAAGCTTTCTGTCCATGGGAACTGGGATAAGTGATGAGGTTCATTTACAATTTAAGTGTTCCCCCACTTTTATGGAATGTGGAAGATACAGACATTTCAAGGCAAGCCTGAACATTCAATGTTCCTCAATCTTGGTAACTTTAAGATGTGTGGACTTCAACTCCCAGAATTCTCCAACCAGCATGTTAAAATTCTGAGAGTTGAAGTCCACACATCTTAAAGTTACCAAGATTGAGAAACACTGAATGAAGTTATGTTTCTTTTGGAGATTTTTTTTGGCAATAGGGCTGCGCAAAACATTTGAAATCATTCAACAGATACATTTTGTTCCAGGTTTGTATAGTTGCCTTGAGCAGAGGTGGGTTTCTGCTGGTTCGGACTGTTTCTATAGAACTGGTAGTAACTTGGCGGCCTGGGTCACTGGAATTGGCAGCAACCTAGGCCTGCCACGCCCCCGAGCCGGTTCTCTCAGTGGCGCCATAGGCAGTGCCATCTTGTTTTTTTTAAAGTACTGCACGTGTACAGAGGGTCATTTCCGGGAAGGGACGCATGTACTTCCGTCGTGATGCGAACCAGTGGGGAAGGTAAGTAGAACCCACCCCTGGCCTTGAGTTGTCTACACTACATCAAGTGACTTTGTGTGCATTTTCAGGAGACAGCAGCCAGGAAAAACCTCCAGGAATTCACAGGAGCCTTGCAAACAAAATGGCTGCCTTAACAATGTATTAAGAGGTGTGGCTACATATCATGAAGCATCTCTTTCACACGGTTTGCCCAGCCCTATTGAACGCACCATCTGTCACAATATTGTGTATGACTATGAGAAAGCATGTAGTCATATGACAAAGCAAGTGGTGGAAAAGGGTCTTAGAATGGAAATGTTGGAAGCATTCCAAGTAGCTGCCCAGCTGCCTCTCCCAAAGGGGTCCCCTGGGGATTTTATTTCTGGAATGTTTTTCTTTCTAGTGCCCACCCAGATCTGGTTCTTTTTCAAACTCAAGACTTCATTTTGCTGTCTCCTCCCACCATCCCAGGTTTGGCCCCATTCTGGTCATTTTTAAGAGAATTGTCCTGTTGATGGACAGATGTAAAGACAGAAGAGTACGGCAGAGTCTCAAGCCCAGCTATATAATTTCTTTTCATCTTTATGTTGAGTTGGAAAGAATAAAAATGTTCTTCCATGCCACATTGTTCTTGCTGCAGTTACTTGTATCATCACACATTTTTAGGTAAGTTCAGTTCTCACCTACTGTAGATTCCCAGGTATGGTCACAGATCAGAACACTTTCTTATCCACTATATTTTTCTTTTAATTCAGGACATGTGTAAAATTATTAATTCTAAAGAAATCAGAACAATGATAATACAAATTCTCCACAAGGTTGTTTCCACAGCACATACGTAATTATTCACTGCTCTTTTTAAATAGTTTTATTTTGTTTGGTACACACATTAGTGCAATTGCAGACATTGTTGTGTAAATAGAAAGGTATTTATTTAGAGATGCCTGTAAGCATTTTGTACATAAGGTTCCCAGACCAGAATGCATTGCAGGATGCTTATCTGGATTGAAAGAGTGAAACATCTGAAGACACTTACCCTAAAGGGGTACTTAGGCTTAGTTGATATCTCAGTGTTTTAAATGACAGGGGTCACCAATAATTTCAGTTTAAATCTGTGTATTCCCCTATCCATGTTAATGGAAGGAGTAATTTGGCTACTAAATTTACATGTCCAATATCTCCTATTCCTTCACCAGCTTTCCTACTATTGGTTATAAAGTTCTCTGCACTTCTCATGCTGTATTAGTTATTTACTTGCTGATTTATTCAGTTTTTAAACTGCCATAATCAAAAGACTAGTGGCAGAACACAGTACATTTCAATCTACACCATATTTGGTAAATACCATTTAAAATACCCACAGTGAATAACAATAACAACAACAACAATAACAACAACA
Source organism: Diadophis punctatus similis (assembly GCA_023053685.1). Classification (NCBI taxonomy): domain Eukaryota; kingdom Metazoa; phylum Chordata; class Lepidosauria; order Squamata; family Dipsadidae; genus Diadophis; species Diadophis punctatus. The sequence goes on from JALIGW010000001.1 coordinate 96,634,772, forward strand.
ACAACAATCACTAAGTATCACCAATTACACATACAGAGAGAGAGAGAGAGAGAGATGAAAGAACAATTTGAAAAAATAACAAAATATTGGGATTTGCAGATTGAAGTTGAATGCTTATAGAAAAACAAATCTGCTATTACACCAATTGTGATTGGGCCCTTGGAATTATAGCTAAAGGACTTCATCAATATCTGGCAACATTGAATTTATCAGACCTAAACACTCTACTTTTACAAATAACTACTCTGCTTGGAACTGCCTATATTCTTAGGCACTACCTTAATAATTCTCAAGTCCTTGGTTAGGACTTGAATTGTTTCCACCAGTCTTAGACTGTGAATCTAACTGCAGATTACCTACACATAATTTTCATCAGTTAATTTCAAAAGGCAGCATTATTGGAACAGCTTGCATCCTGCAATGATATCTTTAACACCCTAAAACAACAACATATGACTCAGAGGTGAGTTCCTCCTGGTTTGGACCGGTTCGCCCAAACCGGTAGCAAACTGCTGGTGATGTCACGATGACATCATGGAACCGGTTCGGTTGGTGCCGGTCCGTGGGCGCTGCGATCTGTTTTTTTTGAATTTTTTTAAAAATAATTTTTGGAATTTTGTCAGGTTTTTTATTCTTCTGCGCATGCGCAGAAGCTGAGTTTCCGGCACTGCGCATGTGTTGCCATCTTTTTTTTTTGCTTTTTTTGGGGGGGGATTTTTTCAGATTTTTTGCCACTGTGCATGTGTGGTTGCGCAAAGCGCGCGTGCCCATGAGACTTGCCCATGAGGTGCGGGAGGAAGCGAACCGGCAGCGAGGTAAGTTAGAACCCACCCCTGATATGACTAGAGAAGGACTGGATAAGTGGATAAAAATGCCAAATCCAGTCTAAACATATGGCCAATAGTGTAACCAACCAACCAGTCATAATAATAATAATAATAATATCACATACAGTATATTATGCCAATACACTATGACATCCTTGATTCTTCTAAGAAACTTGATGCATATGAAGGTCAACATCAGCTAAAAACTGGCAGTTGTGATTTCACATTGTAAACACACATGTATATACTTATATTTGAAATCAGAATAAAATCCAGTATTTTTTCATTGTAAGTTAGTTTCTGCATATGCCCAGAAACATATAGATATGTATATACAATGTCATAAAGGTAAGAATAATATTATGGAGTGAGCTGTTTGCTATTAAAGAATATTATATATTTTACATTCATTTATTGGCCAATACTATTTTTAATACTGTATCTGTCATATTCCAAAACAGTATTACTTATAACATATATCATTTATTAAATAATGAATTTAAGAGGTTTATATGGGCTACAGTTCATGAATCAAAGTTACACAAACAAGGTTGGGTACACATGTCAACTCTCAAAACACTGCAGTGCATTTCAGTGCAAACAAAATAATTCCTTTGGAAAATCATATATGGCATATTATCCCAATAAAATTAGTAGAGAGAGACAGAAATGGACGCACATGGGTCTGTAGAAGAGATTGTATATGAGTTGTGTCTTCTTCAGTATAAATTTTATTTAAAAAAGGAATATGGTTTTTTTTAAAGTTAAGACTATAAAATATTGGTTCTATTTTGGGCAGAACAGAATGATCCACTCAATGTACTTACAAAATATTCTGGTTATGGGTAGTCAGAATCAACATATCTTCTTTATTTTCAAATACCATACTTTTAACAGAGTTGTGCAGACAGATAACTTTGTAGAGATAAATGTATTGATTATAAACTCCTGAGCAAAAGTTATTTTATTACATTTTACAAAGCATGCACAAAAACAACAACATAAACTAGCAATTAAAAGGAACAATAAAGAGCAAAAAAGAGAATAGGGATAGAAACATAAATCAAAGCAAATAATGACTTCTGACTTCTTCTTTCAAGAGTATGAAGAATGCTTACTTTTGACTTTTCTTTTAAGACTATAAGTTGTAATAAAATGTCCATCTACCCCAAAAAAAGAAAAGGGAGGAATATTTTCCCTTTTTAAATTTTAAAGTCATCAAAAGCATATGTTAAAAATAGATTTTTCTCCATCATGTGGATGGTGAGGGGTGATAGGACAATGTGATACACTGTGTGCTTCAAGAAATAATCAGTGGCCCATACTCACACCAGCTAAGCTGGTACTAATCAAGATCTCTTTTCTGAAATCTTCATCAACTCTATCCGGTCCTATCCTGGCTATCAGCCCACTAATTCTTTCTTCCTACATTTATTTTGTGATTTGATTCTTATTCATTCTTCCCACATGACCAAATCGCAATACACTCCCTTCACAGTGGCCACTCATTCTTTATTTCAATCCACATTCATTCAATGTGAATTCATTCATACTTGATTCTATACCTTCTTACAAAACAAATTTTGTAAATACTCCATTCGTGCTGAACAAGTGTTATTTTTTTAAAATCTTTCTGACATCCTCTCTCCTCAACTTTCATTCCATTTAATGAATTTGGGTGAATCATGCTCTATACACAGCTGTTTTTGTTTCCTGTAACAAACAACCATTAAATACTCTTGATTTAAAAATCTAAGAATGTGATGGGTGGGTGCATTGTATATAAAATTAAGAGACTGTATATTTAAAAAAAACACCCTGTAGTGTTGAAAAAATGGGAGGATTTGAGGTTCAAATACAATAGACATTTTCCATTGTGTTTTTTTGGGGGGAACCTTCATGGTTTTAAGTAATTAGATTCCACTTTTTCTGGCTTCATAATCCTGTTGCATAATTTCTAACAGTCGGTCCGCTTACCAGGATTAGTGTCTCCTGATGCCATTATGTTTTTCTATCTATACTATAAAGGTACCAATAAAGGAGAATATTTGCAGCTCAGGGTTGAAATGAAGGGTTCTTGGACAACCCCAAGCACCCCTCACATTATAAAGGGTTTCTTTCCTGACTGTGTGCATGAGTTTAATCCTGAAATACTCATTATTATATTTCAGAAGTATACGTTAAAGATCTATCTCTTCACTATTCTTTTTAAATTCCTTATCATTTTCACCGTACTATTTTAATCTTTTTTTCTTGCCTTGGTGTTTTCCCTTCTTCAAAATGCTTTTACAGGACAAAATATAGAACAAATGAACAAGTAGGTATGTACAAGTATGTACAATGAGATGGCTAATAATGGGCTCATAGTTTAAAGGCAATTTACTTAATGTCCTGCCTTTTAACCAGTAGCCTTAAGAAATATTTTGTAATTCTTCAACATTTGAACTATGTAGATTATGCCCCTGTGATGGTTTGTACCATAAACCACAGAAGCTGTGTATTTAATTCTTTTACATCTGGGATTTAAATTCCTTAATCACAAGGCATCGAAATATATATGAGCCAATGTTCTCAACTTTTGCAACTTTTAGAGGAAAACATACTATTAATTTTGCACAGAAAACATAAGATGCTGCCTAAATGTCATTTTTTGTGATGCTCTCATCAATTTGGGCTCAAATCCACTTCACAGAAAAGCTAGAATCTCATGCCCTTAACCTAAGGGTAGTTTTCTACAGCAGTGCTAATCTTAGTCTTATGTTGTTGTTTATGATTTATAGGCTTAACTGATAGATGTCTCATTTATATATATAAAGATTGAAAATCCATCAACTGTCTGAGTTTTTGTGGGACTCATGCCTGTTTCTTATTGTTTCTGCTTTCCCCACTGGTCCAACATGTCAGGATGACTTCCATCCAAAAATGTCCTCTTGTTGTACACAGGACTCATGCCTTCTCTGTGGCAATGCCTGTCCTGGAGAACAACATCCCTCCAGAAATCCAGATGATCTTAACTTCGTTAGTTTTTCATAAGGCATTGAAGATTTGCCACTCAAGCCATTGGAACAGGAGTTTGGCAAGCTTTATTGGTTAATACCGGTTTTTTTTTAAATAAATAAATTGGGATAATTGCTTTGACCTCAGACATTGAGTTTGGATTGTTGAGTTGTTTTTTTAACCTTGTACACCACTTCGAGTCATTGCTATGAAATGGGCATCCATATACCTCATTTAAATAATCTCTTCATCCACACATATACACAAACGCAACACACAAGGTAAATCTTTAGTGAATGTTTGAAATTGGTCTTATTTATTTATTTATTTATTTATTTATTTATTTATTTATTTATTTATTTATTTATTTATTTATTTATTTATTTATTTATTTATTTATTTATTTATTTGGTAGTTTTTATATGCCGCCCTACTCCCTCAGGTCTTAATTGGACTTAGAAAGGTTTGATCAGGGAAAGAATGGATCTAAAGTTACCCAGATTAATGGGCTCATCTGTGGGAAATAACTCTTTTTCTTTGCCCCATTCTGTGTATTAAAGAATTTTAATAATAAAATCAAAAATGCAGCAAAAACAGCAAATAGAAAATAGCCAGCATGCAGGCAGAGAAGGTTAAAAAAGGAACATTTATTTGAAACTGAAGTTTTAATGTAATCACAGTTTTAATTTTTCACTCGAATAATATTGTTAAAGTAAAACAAAGGGGGGTTGTTTGTTTAAAAGAAAATTATATGTTGATCTGCAAATTCTTAAAACTGGAGTCTAATGTTTTGGTGATTTGTTTTACATGTTAGAAATTAAACAATTATTTTTTATAAAAATCTGCATAGAATATTTGGGAATTGTCTGCACAGAAATGCATATATTGACATATACATACCAAAACTCCAAAATATATTGTGCTAAGAAGAATTCCTTGCAGAATTATGAACATTGATTATAACAGAAAATTGTATAGAATACATTAACTGTTTTCAAACTAAAAGGCAAGCTGAGTATAAAATTGGAAAAAAAAACCTGACACATTCCTCCTTTCCTTTAGTGGCATTAAGAACTATCTACTTGATATAACTGAACAGCAGTCATACTTTTTATTATAATTTTTCATATTACAAATATGAACTTCATTTCATATTAAAATAAACCAATGTATTAGCTTTGATTTCCAGAGAAGAAGTTATAATACTCTGCTGTGCAAAAATAAGAACATGTAGGCAGATAAAAGGCTAAATGACCCTAAGATGTGGTCTTGTTAGATTGGCCCATGTATGCATGTGGGAGTGACAGTTCTTTTTAAATATTGATAGTATCTTAACATGTTTTTAAATTGTTTTCATTGATTATTTTATTTTATTTTATTTTATTAAAAGTTCTTATAGGCCGCCCAATCCCGTAGGACTCAGGGCGGCGTACAATAGGAATAAGAACAATACAATAAAAAACATTACAATTTAAAACATAACATCATTTTAAAAACCATTCAGTCAGGGGGAATCCGAACTTCTTCTTCTTCACCTCGCCTGCCAGAAGAGCCATGTTTTTACAGCTTTGAGGAAGGCCAGTAGGGTGGGGATGGTCCGGATCTCTGGTGGGAGTTGGTTCCAGAGAGATGGGGCTCCCACAGAGAAGGCTCTCCCCCGTGGACCCACCAACTGACATTGTTTGGCTGATTGGACCCGGAGGAGGCCCACTCTGTGGGACCTAACTGGTCGTAGGGAGGAATGTGGTAGGATGCGGTCCCGGAGGTAACCTGGTTCTGTGCCATGTAGGGCTTTAAAGGTCAAAATCAACACCTTAAATTGCGACCGGAGACTAATAGGCAGCCAAAGCAGCTGGCAGAGGATAGGTGTTGCGTGGCACACCCACCACAGCTCGCACAGCTGCATTCTGTACCAATTGCAGTCTCCGGATGCTCTTTGAGGGTAGCCCCATGTAGAGCTTTGTTTCTATACCTGCTGTTAACTGCCCAGAGTCGCTCCGGGAGTTGGGCGGCATAGAAATTCAAATAAATAAATAAATAAATAAATAAATAAATAAATAAATAAATAAATAAATAAATAAATAAATAAATAAATAAATAAATAAATAAATAAATAAAAACATTTAAAATCACATAATAAATATGGACTGGAACCAACCAAAAAATGTTCCCATTTCATATCTAAAACCCACCTTTCATTTAAAATTTCTCAAGGTGGCTTTTGGATTTCACAATTTACTGTAACTTAGTTGAAACAAACATTTCTTGCTCACAACTGTCAATGACTACTTCAGCTTCAACCACAATAATACAAGAGCACACAATAGATACAAACTTAAGGTAAACAGCTCCAAACCTGATTGCAGAAAATACAACTTCAGCAACAGAGTGGTCACTGCCTGGAATGCACTATCTGACTCTGTGGTTACTTCCCCAAGCCCCCATAACTTTAACCTTAGACTGTCTACTGTGGACCTCACCCCATTCCTAAGAGGTCTGTAAGGGGTGTGCATTAGCGCACCAACATGCCTACCGTCCCTGTCCTACTGTTTCCATTTATTCGTATACTTATCCTGTATTCATAATCATGTTTATTCCTATATCCGTTATCTTATATGTGTTTGACAAATAAATAAATAAAATAAATAAATAAAGTAGCCACTTATTCATACATAACATGAGAAACAGATTTTCTGAGCCGAGCGGTAGTACATGAGAGCTAGTTGCTCCAATTTTGCTCTTCACTTTGTACAAAAACAATAGCCTATTTGAATCTTGCCATTTGTGAAACAAGCAATTTCTGTCTTTGACAACAACTTCTATAATTGAATTGGGAATTAATCTGGCTTCCCAATCACTCTGAAATGTTTGCAAGCTACTGAATATAATTACTCAATGTTCTGACAATACCGTCATTTAATCTACTGATCACATTAGTTCTGAAGCATTAAGTTTACGTGTTCTTTAAATAAGACATTGGAATGTTGAAGGAAATGACCCTACTAATGCTAAACACAGCTCCAAACTACTTGCCTAACCATTCCAATTACAAAGTAAGAAGAATCACAGGGTGAATCTGTAGCAAAGGAGAATAATTTAAGCATCTCTGCCAGACCCCCTTCTTCAAAGAGTTCCACATGAAAGATAATTATGGCTGGCTGCTACAAGTCAGGCTGAACTTCTTGATGTACCCTGGTTGATTTAGCTTGGGAGTTTCTAACGCTTTTCTGCCAACACTTCCTTCATTTTAAATCTAAGAAAAACAGAAAGGAAGTTGCTAGTTCTGACCCAGTTCCAGAAACAGATATAGGGCCTAACAAATCTTGTGCCAGTCTTGAAGTACAATTTTGCCCATGTCACTTTGCAATCTTGCACATGTAGAATGTTCAAATGAGAAATTCCCTTCAAAAGCAATGAAACTGACTAGATATGAAGAGGTGCTTAAAGCACCTGGCAGCATGAAGAAATAAAGGAAGATAATAATGACAGCCAGAGCATTTTAAGGAAAGACTGGTTAAATCAGATGTTATCTTGAATGAGAACTAGGTTTCAGAGCATATTCTGAATGTATAACACAGGAAATTTGAAGGAAATCCTGCAGGCCTTTTTGAGGACGGGGGTTTATTTTCCCTGTGGTTTTTCTTGCTGTCTGTTTTTGTTGCTGCTGCTGTTGAATGGGGAGGAGACAGGAAGAATATTTTTTTTTAGGAAACAAAATACAAAATTATGTTTATCTAGATCTTTCAGCATGGAATCAATCTCCTACTTTCTTAAGCAATACTACTTCTTAGTGTTTTTCCCACAAGTGTTGGGTCCACCATTTTTCAGATTAGCCGTTGTGTTGATCCATTGGTTGTGACAAGAATTGACCAATTGGCTTGTTGCCTGAGCCTGATCCCATGAGCTGGGAAAGAGTAGCTGGCCCAAAGCCACCCAGCTGGCTTTCACGCCTAAGGCGGAACTAGAACTCCTAGTCTCCTGGTTTCTAGATTGGTGCTTTAACCACAATAGTAGACCAAATTGCCTGCTTTCTGAAGCAGCACTATTCTGTCACATGAAACAAACTAGAGCTAATCTCAAGAGTCCTGTTTTTTCCCCACCTTTACCTGATACATAATTGATACCTAAATCCATGACTAAATTTAGGACTGATGTCAAGAACTCATTTCAGACTCATTTGATGTTTTGTGGAGAGAGATAGAGAGAAAATTTACTTGAGACCTGACATAAGATGCAGGAAATAAAAAGTTTGTAGAAGATGTTGTGATCAGTACAGTAGTGGGCTTCACTTACCTTCACTACTGGTTCGGAACTGTGAACGCACATGCGTGTGCGCTCACTTCGCTCGTGCGCGGCGCTTCTGTGCTTTTGCGCATGTGCAGATCGTCCGTGATGACGTCCGGGTGGGTGGGCGGAGCCTCCTGTCACCACCGCTACCAATTTGCCCGATCCGGAGAGAACCGGTAGCAACCCACCACTGGATCAGTATATTATAGCTCTACATTTTAATTCTCCAGATCCGAGGGCGTTGTTCTACTCTGTCCTTGACACTACACCACAAGGACATGGAAACTGACCACATTCTGGTCTCAAAACATATGGATTATTTATACAGTACATATGCCAGAACAAATAAACTGGAGAATATAATATTATAACAAGCTCATGTACAATGTAGGGAAAGACAAGCCTATCGAGTGGACACACACACACACATATATATATATACATGCTATTAAAGCCACTCTCTGCTTTCCCCCCAGGAACAAAGGCAGTGCCTTCTCTGCCTTACCAAGCTCACTATCATCAGATGACTTCAATCATTGTTTTCAAATTAAGGTCCAGAATTGAAAGCCATTTTCTAACTAAATGCATAGCTGTTTTGAATTAAAGCTATATTGGCTTCTCTTTATCGTTGTATCATAATTTAATTAAATAGGCCTCCTGTGGAAGAATTTGTTCTCTTCTAACATGTCACAAGCAGTAGTGCTTACCAACTCCAGCTGCTATTCCCACATGAAGCATGCCTTTACAATAAGCAAGCAAATACACAGACTTTCTCCAAAACCACAAGCAAATGCTGGGTGGCTAATTTGTTTCTTCTTGTCTAATATTTGTTCCTCATGGAACCCAATGGCACTTGCCTAAGCCAGCAGAGGTACAATGTAAAGATGTCTTGGGGTTACAGGAACAATTAGGTTGCTAAATTCTGGTCACAGTTCCTGTTTCCAAATAGGCCTATAACAGCCTTCTTAAATCTAGTTCCCTTCAGATATGTTGTGATTGTAACTCCAAGGATCCTTAATGCTGACTGCAAATTGTGCATTCGCTGTGTATCTGGAGGGCACCAGGTTGCATGAAGTTGGCTTACATACTTTAAATTGGAGAATTGGTCTGGATTCGTTGGTCCATTTCCTAAATTCTGGGTCTTAAATTCCCATCAACTGTATCCACCATAGCCAATGACAAGGAGTGGTAGCTCAAAATCCACAGTAGGCATCAGACTGCCTACCAACCTGATCCACAGAGGAGTTAAAAAATTTAGGTGTGAAGCTCCACTCCTTTTTATATGTACATGTTAAAAAGAGGTAAGGTTTCTATTACACAGTCACACCTGCCCTGTCAAAGTTTAAACCCTCTGCAGCAGGTGTCCCTGATGCCAGCTCCTTCATTCCATTTCAGTTCTTTATTGTAGCAGAGGAGATTATTATCCCGAAGTGATTGATTCCAATACACATCTCCATCTTGCTATGACTTACCCACCATTGTTAGCATGTTAACACAAAGCTACGAATGGTAGGTGTTAGATAGGAGGTAACTGGGCTGACAGGAACGGAGGCAAGTCGAAGTTCTGAACAGGAACGCTTTATTTAACATTTCAGCACCACAGGCAATAACGAGAGAACAGAACAGCAACTCAGCATTTGACAGCTCCTTTTATAGTCGAGCTGTCAAACTGGCAACCAATCAGGACGCCCCAATTTTCCGCTTGCCGGCTGCTCGCGTCTTAGCCGATCAGGCTTCAACTTGCAGCCAGCTTGGGTATTTTGGCGTCATAGTAAGTCCAAGGACTTAACAGTAGGGCTACTAAATCTATTGTCAGGGTTCCGACTCATTATGTAGGGTCAGAGCTGGCTTGCTGTCAGGGTTCCAATGGTTGCCCTAATTAAATCATCAATCTCGAGCCAAGCTTCAAAGGAAATCCAGTTATTTATTAGGAGCTTCATGTCGGCATGTTCCCAAGTGAAGCCAGCTCTGACCCTACGTAATTTACGCTCCAGTATGACCCTGTTTCCCCCCCTCCTCCCAAGGTGTGTCATTAATCACATTCACCAACGAGCAGTTTCGGGGGTTGTAGAGGTCACTCCCCTCACTGCTGTATGTAACTCTGGGATACAGCCTTGAGAGAGATAAGCGTGGAATGTGCTTCTGTCTTGGGCTGCTGTGCCATCCCCCTGGCCTACGGAAATTCGAGAGCAGGCCAGGGATGCTTTGCGAGTTGACATCTATCCTGCAAAACTCTTGACAGCAAATGGCTGATCACAAGGAAATACAGAAATTTGTTAACTCTTTGCTACCATCTAAAGGTCCTCCATATTTTTGTGGTCCAGCTCTGGTGGTCCTGTAATGGAGACTGAAAAGATTCCTTGTCTCAGCACTAGAAATGCCCTCCTCTGCTCACACAAGGCAAGGTTAAGGACTACATTGATACTGGGGTTATTTAATATTATTGATTAAGCAGCATTCTATAAAATTGTCACTTTAACCAATGATTTGAGTCAGATGTCACGCTGAGGAGAGAAAATCACTTGGGGGGGGGAAACGAAGCAATTGCATATTAGTGTTTTTTAAATGCATTTGTTGAGCTTGCATAAGATTACTAATATAATAGGTATTTAGAGTGACATGCTGCACATTAATAATGCATATTAGGATGACACACTAAAATGATTTAGCTATGGTAGTGCATTTTAAATGGGCTTTTGCTCACTTTTACCCTCCATTGTTTTAGTTTGTTTCATCTCTGTTTTATCATGAATCTCCAAAGGAGAGAGAATATAAAAAATGTGTGTGATGATATAATCATGCCAAATCACACAATTTAATGCAAGTTCATACGGGATGAATTTGCATGATGTTACTGCACGAGGGTCACTATTTTGGTATCCTGTATTTTGGTGAAGACACTGCTGTATTATTTTTTCTCCCAGAAAATATTTTTTAATGGACAGCTACTAGATGGAATGAAATAAGGAAATCAAGACTAATATCAGTATTAAATGCTATAAATAGGGCATCATTTAGGATTGTGTTTTTGTTTGAGAAGATTTTAACTCAGTGAAACTTATACGTGTTAGAACTGTACAGTTCCTTAGTTGCTAAGTCTCTGAGACAGAAGATGGAAATATGGTTTTGAAAATATATACCTCACATTTTATTTAATAGTAATAGTTTTCTGCTTGAATGGAGACCATTCCAACTTAATTCCCCTTCATTCATATGTTCCTCTTTGGAATGTTTGGCATTATTATGATCTTCACACTACAGCCTTGGTTACAATAATAGACCATAACATTAAATTTATCCACAGGAAAACTATACATAGATCCTTAAAGTTCTGGCAACTTGAGAGAAGCATCTAATTATATTTTGAGTCTGAAAAAAATACAGTGAATCATTATCTGAGATGGTTGTTGGGACTGGACACCCTTTCAGCTTTCCCTCCCATAATCAGGAAAAAAGTTATAGTTGCCATTCAGTGACTAAAAATTCTGCCATTACTCAACTCAGTAATGAATTGAGTTTGATATCAATTTTGTGATTCACAAAATACATTAGTGTCGTGTTCCCAGATACTATGCTAATTCTGATATTCCCAAATTTTGCAAATTAGGAAGTATTTGGAGCAGGGGCGGGTTCCTAATTTTTTTACTACCACTCTGTGGGCGTGGCTTATTTTGTGGGTGTGGCTTGCCAGCCATGAGACCGGGTGGGCATGGCTTCTCAGACTGCTGAAGGGAGGGGAACTGAGATAGGTCCTGCTGCCCATTCCCCCTCCTCTCAGCAGCTCAAGAAGCCTCGAACGTGCAAAAATGCCTGGGATCATCACCGTGCGTTCGTGGCTTCTCGGACTGCTGAAGGGAGGGGAATGGAGATAGCTCCTGCCGCCCGTTCTTTCAGCGTCTCATGTGCTCCCTCAGCCATCCTCCTCTGCCTGGACTCACTGTGGGTTAGGAAAGTAGAGCATGCGCAGTGCCAGAAGCTCGGCTTCTGGGCATGCGCAGAATCTTTAAAAAAATTTTTTTTAAATGGCGGCGCCCAGGCACCGGCAACCAACCGCACCAGTACTGTGATGTCACCAGCGGGCCGCTACCGGTGCTATAGAGTGGACCGTACCAGTAGGAACCCACCACTGATTTGGAGGTATGAGTATCTACCTCAAAAAAGAGATGTGAATTACGGTCAACTTTTTGTTTGTCTTGGATTGTAATCTGGATTGCTTTTTCATTCATGTTCCCCTTTCCCAATTAGTTCTGCCATGCCTTCCTTCTTACTGTTTGAAGTGACAACAGTTGTAAGAGCAAATGCAAGAAAATGGAAGGAGGCTCCCTGCTCAAGCTTTTCTCTACTCTAAAGTTGTGTAAAAAACACAGCAACTTTCCAGGACAAACTAAAGAAAAATGAAAATGATGGTTGCAAAATACAGAGTCAAATAGAGTTAGTCATGGTTAAGATTAAAAGCAGCAAGTTAAGAAGAAAAGTAGCAAAGTGATTTTGATGGAAACAAAAATTATTTTGGAAATGAGTAAAGATGTCTAAACAAGGAGCCTTCAGTGGGGACAAAATTATTTGGGCAGAACAATAGCGGCTTATTGAAGAGTAGAATTGAAATAAATGCTATAAATGTCAGGAGCCAAGAAAAAATAAATGGAATGAAAGTAATAAATGCTGTGAGAATATTGAAAAGTGGTCAAGCTGAAGGGAAATATGTTGTAATTGGAGAAATACTAAAATAGGGACATGATTTGTTAATTGAACGTATGGCTTGTTTAATCTGCATTGTATTGTTTTCTGATTGGAAGAATGTAACCTTGATCACCTAACTGATAACAAAAAGGAATGCAAAATGCAGAGGGATTCATTCATTTCAGTAAATGAACCAGGATTGGCAAGATTTTGATCAAAGGCTACAAGAGATGACAATAATCAAAAGGTGACTATGGTTTATGCTAGGCAGGGAATGTTCTGACCAGTATTTTGTGGGTCATGGTAATTGAAAAACATATAAACTTGAAAAAAGAAGTCTGTTGTATGTTTAGAGAAAGTGTGTGATAAAGTACGAACCTTTGAATTATGAAACGTTTTGGCACGTATGGAATTGAAGCTCCATTGCTCTATGACAGGGGTGTCAAACTCGATTTCATTGAGGGCCACATCAGGGTTGTGTTTGACTTTGAGGGGGGACTGGATGGACATGGCCGCGGTGGGCGTGGCCAGCTTCACATCACTCGTGTCAGGGGACACCTGTGGTGGCCCAGGCAGGGCTAGGGGGAATCTTCCTACAGCCCTCTGCCAGTGAAAATGGAGCTCCGTTTTTGCTGGCAGAGGCACAGCAGGCCAGTCCTTCGCTATTTCCAGGGTGGCTCCACAGGGCCAGATCCGGCCCACGGGCCTTTAGTTTGACACCCTTGCTCTATGATAAAAAGAAAGCATGTGATGAGTAGTAAATGGTTTTTTGTGAGGAATGAATACTTGCCTCATACTTCCCTTCGACCGGTTAGGGCCCACAGAGTAGGTCTCCTCCAGGTCCCGTCAGCCAAACAATGCCGGTTGGTGGGCCCTAGGGGGAGGGCCTTCTCTGTGGGGGGCCCCGTGCTCTGCAACCAACTTCCCCAGAGACCCAAACCATCCCCACCCTGCTGGCCTTCCAAAAAGCCGTCAAGACATGGCTTTTCCTGCAGGCAGGGGGTAGAGACTAGTCCATCTGAGCTCTCTCCCGGGTATGTCTGGTTGGTGAATATTTTTAATTGTTCATTTTTTTTTAACTTTTTAACTTGGTTTTTAATTACTGTTTATTATCTAGTGTTCTTGTATATTGCTGTACGCCGCCCTGAGTCCCTTGGGAGTAGGGCAGCATATAAGAACAAACAAACAAATAGATAGATAGATAGATAGATAGATAGATAGATAGATAGATAGATAGATAGATAGATAGATAGATAGATAGATAGATAGATGCGAAAATGGCTGTGCTTCTGTCTACTTTGTTACATGGACGTTATGTTGTGGGTAAGGGCAAATATAAATACAGGTAGTGCTCAACTTACAACCGGTTGCTTAGCAGCCATTATAGTTGACTTCCCCAGAGCTACTTCCAACCCAGTTTCAAAGTTCCAATAGCTGTCCCCCCCCCCCCCCATGGTCCCATGTTCACATTTGGAGCACTTGGCAACCCGCCCACATTTACACACTTTTGCACTGTCCCGCAGTCACTTGTCCACAATTAAGATGTTTTTTTGCCACAAACAGAAGGCTAGTTCTGGTTTCCATGTGTTTTAGTTAGGCTCTTTTCTTTCTCTTCCTTTTCTGAACTCGCACCAGTTTCTTTGCTTGCTATTTCTCTCTCCCTTTCTGTGTGTTGCATTATGCTGCAAAGGAACAATGTCATGGACCTGAGAACAATCCTAAGAAATTTAAACAGAAGGGCAATAACTATCAAAGCCAAATTCAGAATTTGTTTTCATGTTCTTGGTCTTGTAATAACCAGAAAGCATGAGCAGGCTGGCTGGACAGTCTTTGCCTTCTTCTCAGGGCACGTGAGTTTTTAAATCATTCACTGAGAAATTTGGGGTATGGGGTGTCCCATTTGAATTCTTTCCAGCTGTTGGTGGTCTTTTCAGGAAGAGAGATGGAGAAACATTTCTGGCTTGGACTCCTTCTGGCTTTTCCCTTAAGGTGATAAACTTATTATCATTTATTGGTATCTCTGCTGACTAATATGTAACCATTTTCATGCTATGTAATTTGCTCACCTCATGTTCAAAATACGTGATTTATGTCCTTTTGCTAAGCGTGGTGTTCATGCTTGACAGAGAAGGAATCTTAGCAAATTTCTCCCAAGCCTTCTCTACTGAAAAGCTTCCTTTGTTATGCAGACTGGGATTGAGGCTCTGCAGCCATGCTACCCTCTGTAAATCAGGATGCCCTGCTCCTGTTATCCATATACTTGTGCCTGTAATTTATTTCAGTTCACACAGAGTCCCTCATATCACATTATCTGGTAGAGCAGTGACAGATTTACTGTATATTCTTTTCCAATGAGATTTTTTAATTTAATAGAAGTTGCTGTATAGCGGAATGATTTATTACAGTGTGCGGTGACGTCTTGGCAAATGACAACGTACCTCAGTAATCTGGCAGGCCTCTATCCACAGAAGTGGTTTAGAGTTGGGAAAGTTCAGCTTCGGTTGCTGTGGTGCAAAAGTTTTGTTGGTTTCTCTGCCCCATTTCATCAAACCAGCAGTAGAGAATGCCCAGACAAAGCCAAATTATATATGTTTCGGGTACATCATCTTTCCACAACTCCTGTTTTGTTTTCATCTAGGAAAATAGTGTTTTTGTGTAATGAATCTGTGATTTGTATTCTAAATCAGCTGTTTCAAAACGTATTTATCTGCTTTCCATTCATATTTGCTAAATTGATTTCCAAGGAAGCGTGTTAGAAATGGGATGATATGTTTAAAAACGGAGGAAAAAGAGCCAGAAATTTAAATCCCCTCCTCTCTCTCTCTCCCTTCCTCTGTTTGTTTGTGTGTGCGTGTCTCTCTCTGTGTGTGTGTGTGTGTGTGTGCGTGTGTGTGTGTGTATGCGCGCACGCGCATGTGCGTGCCTTCCAGTCAGTCTTAACTCCTGGTGACTTCCTAGACAAGTTTATGCAGTTTTCTTGCAAGATTTCAGAAGTGGCTTTCCTTACCTTCTTCCTAGGGTTGACAGACCCAGCTGTGTTTGTGCCTAAGGTGGAACAATTACTCATGGTCTTCCAGTTTGTTTCTTTAACCACTAGATCAAACTGTCTCTCTAATAATGGCTTAGCTTTTAAATATTATCTGCCTTAGATCTTAGGTGTATTCAAGTCTTCATGAAATCAGTGAAAGTTATTTGAGATTATTTTACCTTTAAAATAGACCCGAGATAGAGGTTAGATAGAGATAGAGATTATTTGATTATATTCTCAACACAAAGCAGGATTATCAATTCTACTCTGAAGAAGAATATTGGGCATGTCACACATCTAATTAGCAGCAGGTAGAATGCAAGACTTTTTTTTTTTTTACTATTTTTGGATAGAGAGAAAACTGCTTAACATGACATATGGCATATCAAAAATACCATAATGATATTTTCTGTTCATGCTTTTTATAATAAGATGGCTCTATTACATATAACATTACTGGAAATTTGCTACTCTTCAGATCTAAAGCAGGAAATGTGCTATGATATGGGTGGGTCTCTCAGTTGTTTCTTAAAGAAGCTATGATCGCATCCTGTTGCCACCTCACTAATGCTTCCTTAATTCAGATGTATATTTTCTGGAAGTTCACAGTGATTTTGTTCCTAGAGTTTGGTAATCTGTGGAGTTTCTGGACTACTTATTGAGAGTTTAGGGTTGAAGTGTGAGTAATAAGCTAATAGCAATAATTCTGTTTGAGTCCAGTCCACTATACACAGCTGGATTGAATTCAAGCAGAACTAAAAGCCCTGGATAGGAAGACCAGAAAAATAATGGCGATGAATCGTGCCCTTCATCCACACAACAATGTTGACAGACTTTACTTACTAAGAAAAATAAGTGGGTATTACAAGTGCACAAGTTAGGTATATTAATATAATAAAAATGTCCAATAAAATGAGCATTGGAATAATATCTGAAGAACAGTAAAGAAGATGCATTGAAAGTATTTATTTATTTTATTTATTTATTTGGTAGTTTTTCTATGCCGCCCTACTCCCTCAGGACTCAGGGCGGCGTACAACATTTTATAAAAACTCCAAACAAATCGTTAAAAAAGACAGTTTAAAAACAATTTAAAAAAACATATAAACAACATACATACGTGGGGGAGACATCAGATATAAAGTCGTCTCAAAACCCCGCCTGCCGGAAGAGCCATGTTTTAATGGCTTTTTGGAAGGCCAGCAAGGTGGGGATGGTTCGGATCTCTGGGAGAAGTTGGTTCCAGAGAGCAGGGGCCCCTACAGAGAAGGCCCTCCCCCTTGGCCCCACCAGTTGGCATTGTTTGGCTGACGGGACCTGGAGGGGGCCCACTCTGTGGGACCTAACCGGTCGAAGGGAAGAATGAGGCAGAATGCGGTCCCGGAGATAGCCTGGTCCTAAGCCATGTAGGGCTTTAAAGATGATGAGTGGTATACAATGAAGGCTTGCTGAGTGCTGAAGAGACCAAACTGGCCTATAAGAAAGAATAGAAAAGAGACATGGCAGGGCATATTACATGGCCACCACATTAGAAATAGCAGCCACACTTAGACTTGTATACCACTCCATAGTACTTTACAGGCCTCTCTAAATGGTTTACAATATCAGCATATTGCCCATCTGCGTCCTTGTTTTACTGACCTCAGAAAGATGGAAGACTGAGTCAACCTTGAGCCAGTCAGGATCGAACTCCTGGCAGTGGGCAGAATTAACAGGCAACACAGATAAAAAGATCTGGCAATGGCTAAGAGCAGAAAAATTGAAGAAAGACACAGAGGGACTAATTCTGGCTTCACAAGACCAAGCCTTAAGAACAAATGCATACAAAGCCAGAATTAAGAACACAGCTCAGGCCATAAATGCCACCTCTGATAAGAAGCTGAAGAAACAGTGGGCCACTTTTAGCTGCTACAAGATTGCACACACCACAGCATGACCAAAGAGCAACAATAGTACATTGGAGAATCTGCACGAGATACAATTTTCCAGCAAGTAAGAACACGTGGGACCATAAAACAGGGGTGGGGGAAAGAAAGAAAGAAAATAAAGTGCTCTGGGATTTTAGAATTCAAACCAGACAAGCACCTGCCACATAACATCCCAGGCTGAGGTTTGAGCCTGAACACCTCAGGCTCAATTGCTGATAAAACAAACTCAAAAATGTCTGGACAGAAGACAGCAGAATAAGAGAGAGAAAAACTGAAGAAAATCACAAACTACAAATACCTGCGAATAGAAATAGAATGACTATGGCAAAAGAAAACAAAGTAGTAATAGTAAAAGGCAACTTGGGTGCAAACCCAAAACATCTGGAGCACCATTTGAACAGATCAACACTGAACATATACAGCATGGCTTTTTTTGTATTTTGTATTTGTATTTGTTTTATTTGTCAAGCATATATGATTATAAGCAAAGTATAAACAGTAAAACATGATCGAATATATATGTAATAGTACAAGCATGAATAAGAGTAAAAGAGGTATGAATATATGGGAACATTAGGACAGGAACGGTAGGCACAATTGTGCGCTTATGCACACCCCTTACCGACCTCTTAGGAATGGGGTGAAATCGATGGTAGATAATCTGAGGTTGAAGTTTTTGGGGTTTGGGGAAGAAATTACTGAGTCAGGTAAAGTGTTCCAGGCATTGACCACTCTGTTGTTGAAGTCGAATTTTTTGCAATCAAGTTTGGAGCAGTTTACATTAAGTTTGTATCTATTGTGAGCTCATGTATTATTGCGGTTGAAGCTGAAGTAGTCGTTAACAGGTAGGACATTGTGGCAGATAATTTTGTGAGCTACACTTAGGTCAGATCGAAGGCGACGTAGTTCTAAATTTTCAAGTCCCAAAATTTCAAGTCTGGTTTCATACGGTATTCTGTTGTGAACAGAGGAATGTAACATTCTTCTTGTGAAGTATCTCTGGACATTCTCAATTGTGTTTACATGAATGACCTGAAGTTCTATGGGAAAACACCCTCTAAAATAGAATTGCTGCTCAATACTGTTTGTATATACAGCCAAGATATTGTAATGGAGTGTGCACTGGACAAATATGCCATGCTCACCATCAAACAGGGAAAAATAGTAACAATTGAAGGAATCAAGATGCTCTATGGGAAAAAAATATTATGAGTCTGGATGAAGAAGGTCACTATAACTATCTGGGTATGCGGATAAAAATCCCAAATCCAGTCTAAACATCTGGGTGATTGTGTTACCAACAAAAATAATATTTACACTGCAATACATAAGACTGATTTACTGTAATTAAGAACAACAAAAGACAAGGCATTCAGAATTAAAATATTCATAATAAGACGAAAATACAGATTAAAACCATAATAATAAAATAAACCAGACTATCTTTGTTATCCTATCATTTAACATTGCCCCTCTAGACTCAGTTTTCAGAAGTGGAAGTCAGCCTGATATTTACTGGAAAGTTATCTTGAGACTGCCATCAAGCAGCACTGCCTACAGGCCTCGCCAACAGCTTCTCTAAGAATGAATGAGTTGGGCAGGAAAAATATTTCAATGTCAAGTCATAAAGTGCATTGGATATAATATGTATTGACTGGCTCCTTTATTGTACCTGGAAGCTAATAGGAAGCCTGGAGCAGAGGATTTATGTGCTTGTGAAGAGCAATGCCAGTCACTAATTGGGCCACTGCATTCTGGACTAACCAAGCTTCTAAGTAATCTCCAAGGGAGGATCCATGTAGAGGACAGTGCTCT